>CM055202.1:11451946-11696946 GCA_029224185.1 Karalla daura
GTCTTGGAGTGGTGATGCTGGCATTCGTGCTGTCAAAAACAATGCGACACGGTCAAAGTTAGACTCGTCGTCTCACGGTGCGATCAACGCGGTCCCCACTCCCCCACACACGCACCTCTAAGACGTGCATGAAGTCTTTGAATATCCTCTTCCTCTCGGACTCCAGGGTCACGTCTTCGAAGGCAGATTCTTTCAGGAATCTGTCTCTGACCTGGAGATCAGAAGAGACGCATGCGTGATGAATAACGCCGGGCCGGGATGCTGAATGTGTCGTATGTTTGTTAAATGTTAAATCCCCAGAGAGCTCGTACCCCCTCCCATGTGTTCTCTGGCTCCAGGGGGGGCGTGGCCTGCTTCAGCATGTTCTTAAAGGCCGCTTCTTTCCTCTTCATCTTCCTGGCCTCCTCCTTCTCCCGCTCACGCTCTCGGGCCTCTGCCTTCTCCAGCAGCTACACACACACACAGACACATTATAAAAGAGTCCGTACAGGTGCAGAGGCAACCTCTCGATGGACGCAGCTGTCAGCATTGATTTTAGAATGACAGCTGCTCTGGCATGTTGCCATCTACAGGCAGAAGAAAGTGACTAAAGCATTCAATGACAAGAGCCTGGTTTGGTTCAGTTTCCTGCTGCTTCAGAGGCAGAAAGAAACTCGATGTGACTGGGGGGACAAATAAGGCTTCTAATGAACAAATAATCCAGAGTAAAACATAGACTTGAAGTCTTGGCTACAGGGGAGGAACAGAGTGAAAGCGTACGCTGTTGAAGGCCAGTTTGATGTTGCCTGCGTCCAGTGTGGTGGCTCTCTTGTCCGAGCTGATGACTGAACCAAAATCCTCGAAGCTGGTGTTGACCTCCACCAGGAAGCCTTTGTCCTGATGGCGAGAACAAACGGGAGAGGGAGAGCCTGCGATTAGACAAGCCGTAACACACCAAGCCATGGGAAGTAAAGCTCGAAGGGCGGAGCGGAGCCGGCCACAGACGCAGCAGCTTCACCTTGAGAATGTCTTTAATGATCCTCTTCTCGTCGTGGTAGCGAGCCTTCAGGTCCTCCACGTAGAACTTGAACAGATCCAGAGGAGTGGAGCCTGAAGAGCAGACAGGGGAGAAGTCAAAAGGAAGGTCGGGATCGCTTTTATGCAGCTAAACAACCCTCTAAATAACTCAATGGAGGCTACAAGCATATGAAAAGCTAATTAAGCGCTATGTGAGACTACACGCTACAGCACTCTGGAGGGACTCATGCACTATTCACACCCCGAGCTACATGCGTGTGTGTGTGTGCGTGTGTGCGTGCGTGCGTGCGTGTGTGTGTGTGTCTGCCTCCACGTGCTGCGGGGTGGGAGGTCACGTGCTGTCCTACCCGGCTGGCCCAGCATGTTGGCGAAGCGGATGTCGGAGCTGAGCGTCGGGTACATCTCCATCCAGGCAGACATGGAGTGGAGCTGGCCGTGGTCGTGCAGCTCGTCCAGGAATTTCTGGGACAGGGAGACAGCGGGACGTCAGCGGGGCGTCCTCTCAGCGGCCGGGCGCCGCACAGAGCGTCTCCCGGCTCCTCACCTGGAAGGCCTCCCGGTTCTTGCGCTGTCGCCTCCTCTCCCGGAGCAGGGTCTTCTGTTTGTCCTCCTCCTCCTCCTTCTCCAGGGCGCGGATGTGCTCCTCGAAACAAATGAGGGCGTCCTCTTTGTCCATGTCTGTGAGGAGAGAGCGAGATCTGAGGAGCTGTACCAGCTCGACCTGGGCACACTGTTAAAGGCGTTTCAGGCGAAACTGAAACTTCTTCGTCTGTCTCCTCATTCTAACGTCAGTCAAGCCTAAGCTGTACTTGTGTGCGGACGTACTCTGCAGCTCCTCGTCCTCGGCGAAGGTGGGGTTGTCCAGCAGGTACTGCTGGGCCTCGGACCAGGTGGTGCGGTACGTCACGTTGGCCATGTTGTCCAGAATGTTCTTCAGAGCTTCCCAGTTCCTCTTCCTCAGCTGCTTGGCTTGTTCCTGGAGACATAGCAGGAGATGGAGCGGTGAGTCTATGCGCTCAGGTCACAGGGCCTGGTGATAAAACACACAGGCTGAAGCCACACCTTCTCTTTCTTGGCCAGGTAGAACAACACGTCCTCGTAGATCTCCAGCCGGTCCCTCTCTGGTACGCAGCTCCACACCTCCAGCTCTCCAAACATCTGCTCTGCTTTCCTGGATTGCAAACACACACATGCACACACATTTATATATATAGATATATTAACTCAGGGACCCACATGAGGGCAGTGTTTCACAGGCCAAATTTGCCTTCAAACATGGGCGTTCTTAACTCTTAGTGCAACCTAATAGACGCGTGTGGTGTTACGTTGCTGAGACCAAAACCCATAAGAAGTAAATGTAGGAGCTGGACATGTGCAGAGGAACCCGTGAGCTCCATCATGAGGCTCTGGGGGTACGACATTAGGCCAAGTGTCCTGGAGGAGGACTGTGAGGTGACCCGAGGTCGTAAATGTTTGGAGACGCGTCATCGGCCGGCTCGACGACCCCACCGTCCCACTTCCTGTTGTGTGGCGGCCCACACGGCTCGGCCGCTGCCAGCTGAACCCTGCCACTGGCTCTCTGTCAAGGTCGCCAGTCAGTCTGTCCGCCGCCATGACTTTCACCCCAAAGTCACAGCAAAGTGTGCCGGCGACGGGGAAGTCACCCCCACCCTCCACACACACACACACACACATACTGGGAGAGAAAACTTGGACGTCTGAAATATTGTTGGAAGACCTGACTCTGCTGTCTCTGGGTGGGTAGAGGGCGTGAATGCACTGAGAGGATGAAAACCGTCAAGGCGGCTTTATGTGGAACTGAGAGGAGACGCAGAGTCAGGGTGACACTGTCCGTGCTTCAGACACAGTGTCCAAACAGAGCAGAAGGTTCTAGAAGCCTGAACTGTGTGTGATGGGCAGTGGCCGACAGTGACCGGGGCTGTGAGGTCACAGGGGTTTGACAGCAGGATGGCGTGTGTGTGTATGTGTGTGTGTGAGCCAAAGATGACCTTTCATCGATCCGGTCTGCATAATCATATTGACAGTTCAGGGAGCGGCAGCTCGATAAAGTTGGGAGAAAAAAAAACAACAAAAAATACATAACCCAAGGCCAAGCGTGAGACCTGAGCTGCTCTTACTTGTATCTGGTGGTGGAGGTCATCTTGTCGTGGTTCTCCAGGTACCTCTGGAAGGTCTCCTTGGACTCCTTGTATTTGATGCGGGCCTCCTCCTTCTCCTCCTTCTCCGTCTGGACTTTGTAGGCGTTGAACGCCTGCTTCTTCTCGCTGAGTTTGGGGAGCGCACTGAAGAGAAAGAGAGAGAGGGAGGGAGAAGTGGGGATGAGATGGGCTCAGCTCTCACACCTCTTGTTTACAGTTGATGGGATAAGCAGGTCCCAGGGGGAGCTGCGTACCTGTAGCGGGGATCATTGATAATCATTTTCATGGCCTGCTCCCAGGAGGAGTTGGAGGACACGCCCTGAAACACACAACAACAACAACAAAACTCAGATGTGGAAGCAACAGATGAGGAGACGAGGCAATTCTAATAGCCTTTTACTGCACAGTTTCTTCCTGACTCATAGATGCCGGCCTGAGAGGTGTGGAGTGGCGATAACTCAAACAAGTGCCCCTGGGCCTTATGTAAGCAGCCCGTGTGGCCGGCTCCTCCGGCCTGTCTGGAGCCCTCCACTGTGCCCGCCGTCCTGCCACTCGTCACAGTTATTCCAGCTCAGTGAGGCGAGCCACCGTCTCTCACCGTCCTAATCCCAGGCAGCCCCCGTGCCTTTGATCCAATAAAGCTAATCACGGAGACGCAGCCATTAAGAGCGCGGCGCGGGGAAGTGGCGGCGGGGCCGTCTCGGGGGAGCACGAAATTAAAATGAGCCTAAATATAGCGGCGACGGGAGGTGGGAGGCGCCTGGGCGACGGGAGGTGAGGCTCAGCAGTGGCGCTGAGACCTCCCGGGGGTTTGTGAGGAGGGACTAGATGAGGGATTAGATCTGATCTGAGTGCAGAGGATGTGCCGGGGAGCACGGTCCGGAGTTACCAGGAGCAGACTGGTGGGATGGCTATTCATTACTGTGCAAAGCTCAAATTTGGAAAAGGCAGAAAATTGTCTGGATTACTCTCCAGATCACTCATTTTGGAAACTTAAAAGTCATGAGCCGCGGAGGCGGATGGAGTAATGAGGTCCACAGTTCCAATGCTGGTCCGACCTTTCTGTGCGGAGCTCCCAGGTTCTCCCTGAGTCTCTACGGTTCTGTTCTCCAGACACTCAGGTCAAAACATGAACCAAGTTCGATTGGAGACGATGAATTGTCCCTTGGTGTGAGTGTAAGAGTGGAAAAGGGCTGCATGATTCAGGAAGAATGTGAATCCCGGTTCACAGCCACTCAATCCAGACTGCCATTCTCTGGCACTATTAATATTAATGCTTACTGCACTCATGAACTTTGGTAGAAGAAGAGAAACGTTCAGAGAACAGCTGCTATGAGGAGGTTGGCTGAGTGTTCACTGTTTTGCATTTATTCCTGCACACCACAGATTTTGCTGTGTGCAGGCATGAATGGATGAATGTTTCATTCTTTAAGATTTATTGTGCAGCCCTAAAATGTGTGTAATGATGTGTGCATGGTCACCAGTATGATGAGACTGGTGACTTATCGACGGTGTATTCCCAGCCTTCACTCCATGTGACACACAAAGGGCACAAGGTGGGCGAGATAAGGAACGAGGGGACGGACTGACACTTTGGGGGGGGGGGAACTGTGGCGTCACAGCCAAAACCGCTTTAATATGGAGGCTTGTGTGCGTCTGGCAGGTGCAGTGACTTTTTGGTGTTTGACCTGTTAAATGTCAACCGCCGGGGACTGGCTCTGCGGGCGTGCCGCTCTCCGCCCCCCCCCCCGGTGCCTGACCCCTGGTTCATGGGCGAGTTAACCCCACTTGACAGCCTGACTCACCTTCTCCTTGAGCAGCTCTTTGAAGGCCTGCTTGGCCTCCTCCTTGGTGTTCCACTTGTACGTTTTCTTCTGCAGCTCGGGCCGCTCTTCCTTCGGGGCCTCCACGCTAAAGATGAACAGAGGAGATGATCAAACGCGTGTGTGCGGTGGAGGCGGCGCGGGGCCCGTCCTGGCAGCACTGATTGTTTACCTGGCTGCGGCCTCGGTGGCGGCTGAGCTCTCGGAGGAGGCCGCGGGCACATCTGCAGCCTTGACCTCAGCTGCGAGGTGCGCGGCCGCCTGGGACGGGTGCTCCTCGGAGACGACCGCCACGGCTTCCGCCTCCATCACGGTTGCCATGGCGGCCGTGTTGTCAGCCTGCACGACGGGGGCTGCTGCCGTGCCAGGAGCCACCATCTCCGCCGCTCTGAGAACAACACACGGCGACAGGTCAGAGCACGGAGCAGCCAGAGGAGGAGAGAGAGAGAGAGAGAGAGAGGGGGAGAGACAGAGACAGAGAGAGAGGGTGGGAGAGAGGGAGATATAGGGTGGGGAGAGAGAGAGACAGAGACAGAGACAGAGAGAGAAAGAGACAGACAGAGAGACAGAGAAAGGGAGAGAGAGAGAGAGAGACACAGAGAGAAAGACAGTGGGAGAGAGGTGGAGAGAGGGAGAAAGAGGGAGAGAGAGGGAGAGAGACAGAGACAGAGGGAGGGAGAGAGAGGGAGAGAGAGAGAGAGAGAGGGAGAGAGACAGAGACAGAGGGAGGGAGAGAGAGAGAGAGGGAGAGAGACAGAGACAGAGGGAGGGAGAGAGAGAGAGACAGAGACAGATGGAGGGAGAGAGAGAGACAGAGAGAGAGGGAGGGAGAGAGGGGACGGGATGACCGGGTCGACCACGACATGAAAGCTCTCCCGTCTCTAACGAGGTTGTGATGGGAGAAATTATCCCAGGACGAGCGCGGTCGGAGTCTGAGAGTTAAACATTCTGACAGCGTTCATGATGTGTCTCACCAGTTTCACCTCATTTGTGACCATTTGGTTCAATTCTAGTCTCATTACTGTTGCATCTATTTGCCAACGGAGCAGCTATACTTTCCTTTAAGACCTCCTTGTTAGGCTTCCCAAAACAACCATTTTTTTTAGTGTGGAGCTGCTTCATATTCCAAATAATCTTCCCGCAGTCAGGACTAAACTCTGCCTACACTGAACCCTTAATTTACCTCTTCTCTATCAGAGTTAATACTTCAGACTGGCCTTTCTCAAATCTCTGGATCCATCTATATCCTTCATCTGGTTGATAAAGTTCAACTGGATTTTCCTGGAGCCCTTATTGAAATGTGCTGTGGCCTCAAATGGAAAAACTCTCCCTATTTTTACATAGAAAGCAATCTATATAACAAGGCACAGGTGTGCACACCGACTCTTGATAACCATTTAATATTGAAAGTCAGAGCGATGTGGGTGAGCTGTCATCATGACTCAACATGTCATGTGTGCGATAATAAAAGGCTTCATCTGATTACAGAAACATTTGGTCAGCCTCACTCCTGGGTTTGTAAGTTCAGGCGCACCAGCGCAGATTTTTTCTCATTACTATCATTAATTGAAGAGAAAGCAAAGGTAAACATGCGGCCTCTTACCCGTTCTCCTCGGCTTTGATCATAGCTGCGACAGACAAAAGGAGAAGGCTGTTAGGCTTCTTGTTTTCATTTCAAAGCAGACAACGGCACAGACATGGGTGAGCTGCAGGAGCCAGCACCCTGCACCCGTGCGTCCTGTATTTCATCATGCAGCATGGTTCAATATGGACCACTCACACCCAGCAGCTTTTCCTTTTTTACCTTCGAGATCCTCCAGCTCTTTGGGTTTGGTCCACCTGGACTCCTTTGTCTGAGAGTTGTAGTAATAAGGCTTTCCTGTGTCTGACTTGTACTCCTTCCAAGGGCATTTCGACAGCATTTGCTACAGTGTGAGGAGTGAGAAGAAAGCGACACTGTAACTCTGACACCTCTCTAATATTACCAGATGACAAATGGACAAACCACTGGACGCAGGCTTGCCCACATTCATGGCAACGACTGATCGTACAGGTAGCAGAGGGCGTGTTGTGTAAGTGAAGCTTTGTACCTCTGCGGGAGACTTCAGGTCGTCTGGCTTCTCCCATGTGGACTGCTTCGTCTCTGTGTTGTAATAATAGGTCTTCCCGTCCAGTGATTTGTGTTCTGTCCACAGGGACTTCTGGGGTGGACGGAGAAAAAAACAAAAAACAGATCATTCACATTTAGCAAAAAGGAAAAAAAAAAAGACTTCAGTTCTATTGAAATGGTTTCACACTTTCACATCCATCTTTTTATTTCCCTGCAGCACACCAACCTTCTTTGGCTGCTCCTCCTGTGGCGAACCATTTGTGGTGCTCTGTGGGGACAAATCGACAAATGAAACGACAAAAACCCCGAAGCCTGAAGACAAAGAGAGCACTCAAAGTTGCAAACGCGCAATTACTCTGTACAACGGCAAATTACGGTGCACTTACAGTTGTTCCAGGTGCAGCAGCTGCAAGGACAAAGACGGAGATGAGTGAGCGAGGCGCCACGGCCGCTAACAAACACAAACAACGTGCAAATTGGATTTGTGGGCAAACGGGCAAATTGGGGAGCTTACCTGTGGTGTCGACACCGGGCTGCAGAAAAGACAATTTTACAAACGGGTTATTTCCCTGGGTAACGCTCAGACAAGTTTACATTGATGCTTCTCTACCAGGCGCTAATGAATTCAGCTGCACAAACACACACACACACACACACACACACACAGACTCATCATTCACAGCCACTGACAAAGCTTTCCTAATTAGCGTAAAACTCCAGACCCTCAAGATGCAAAAATATACTTGTGATGATTAAGAGGCTCTCTCCGACGCTGCCTGGATGTTGTCAGAATAAATATTTAGGATCTGCTCATTTGCATTGCTTGCTTACACTCTAAAAAAAAAAAACAGTGTGAGAGCGAGGAGAGAGTGGACTGTTTGACATCTGAACCTGTGCTAAATCACTGGTGACAATAAGGGACAAGCTGAACACAGCAGGTCCTTTAAATTCTCATCACAGGCTGTTTTCAAGTTAGGTTTTTTTAGCCATTACACTTGGATTTGCCATTACGAGCACACGGGCCTCTTCCTCGAGGAATGGCACCGGTGCTTATCCTGCAGCGAGAACTCGCGATTGCTTAATTTAGCGTTTCACAGATTGCTGTGTATTCTGAAGACGGTGTGAAGCAGCTGATAAAACTAGTGAGAGGAGAGTTACCGGTCCCGTCGGTTGAACGGACGCAGCTGGCAGGCGAGGGGGCATCATCATCCCTGGCATCATAGGTGGCAGCATGCCTGGCATCTAATAAAAGAAGCATCATGAAATATTCATCTGGCATTTCCATACCACCCAGTGCAGGCTCAAGTATTAGGACACAGTGTGAGACTCTGTGTGTGCGTGTGTGACAGAGTGTGCGTGTGTGTGTGTGTGTGTGTGTGTGTGTGGAGGGCTGCTTGCAACTGGGGGTGAAGGTGAGACTGAAACTGACTCTGTGCTTATTTAGTGGTGTGATCCTGCAGCCTGTGATCTGCCAAGCAGCCACAAACACACACACACACCTACCTATGCCACCTTTACAGATTTGTGCCGCTGGCACCTTGATCAAACACCCCCCCCCCCCCCCCCCCCCCCCACACACACACACACACACACACACACACACACACATACGCACACTCCCACCCTCAGATCACACCTATTTATATGCATGGCAGGACGGCATATGTTGTTAAATGTGATGCCTTTTTGCTTTGTAAAAAGTAAATAAATACATGGATATTTACTGACCGCCTCACACCTAGCCAGTGGTGGACTGGATGATGCAAAAGACGGTTTCAGCAGCGAGTGATGTTCAGCCTTTCACTCTAGTTCCCTCTAACACATGTTAGGAGATTTTTTCTGACCATTTTTAGTTATGTTTATACTGTGGCGCTAGGGAAGCCCATATGACATACCGAAGCATCCTTGGGCAAGACACTGAACCCCAATCAGCCCTGTGTGAATGTGTGTTAATGCTTAAAGCCACCGTTATAGCAGACTGACTGTGAGAGGTAGCCTCTAGCACTTGTGCATGAATGGGTCACTATGCATGAGATCAGGTCCATTTATTATTAATTTAGGTGTGTCAGTGTATAATGAAGACACAAACTCAAAGTTATATTAAAGTTTGAAAACATCAGACTAATATGTGATGAGTAATAGAAGCGCTGCTTTAATAATGGAACTGTTTACTTGAAACTAGCCTCATCATGATCCCTTTTGGGATGTATAATGGGTAGGGATGCATCGATGCACCGGACAAACGTCAGTACCCGTTGATATTCGCCCTGCTGACTACCATCAGCCACTGGAGAGTCACAGACATTCACCAATGGCAGTAGCCGATGTTATGCTGACTCAGCGGAGGAGCCTGCTGTTTGGGGGAACGCAACGCTGCCCAGACGCAAGAGGGGGTGCGCACGTTAAAAAACGAATGAGCGCTAAACGATGATTGCATGTGATGTGTAGTCTGTGAGACGTGTTCAAGTGACATTTCAAGAATAGGACCTTTAAAACTGTCAAATCTGTTTGCATTTTAGAAAAAAAGAGAAATGGCGCAGTGCACGGTGATTACTTGAAAGTGGACAAAACACAGACGTATGGCTATTAAAGGCTGTTTCACAGCTGTCTGAATTCATGATGAAGGACCAAAAGACTCGATTTGAACGGTTTGGGAATTTTTCATGATCACTCGGTTACCTCGACACAAAAGAGAAAAACCTCAGTGCCAATATCACACATGGGCCAACTTGTCATTTTCAATATTGGTATTTACATCGGCCCAGAATATCACAATCGGTGCATCCCTAGTAACTGGTCTCACAACAAGAACCTATCAGGCGATCTGGTTTCCTCCACAGCCCAGAGTCTAGGCCAAGGGGAGACTCTTGATTGGCCCTCTTGGGAGTTTCAGAGAGAATGGTGTGTGAATGTGTCCATCTACTGGACAGATTAGTGGAAATGAAGGCGGTCCTACAAGACTCACCTGTCCCATTGGGGGCGCTCCCATTGGCGGCATTATACCAGGAGGGATTATACCAGGAGGCATGGGAGTCATGCTGGGCGGACGCTGTCCCATGGGAGGCATTCCCATGGGAGGGAAGTGAGGCGGTATACCCGGTGGTCCCATCTAAACAAAGGGTAGGAATATGAGGGAAAACATGCTAGATTAGAGTAATGATGAAGCAACACTAATATACACAACTCCAAGTTCTGCCCTGCATGTAAGACTGGGAACAACAGGTGCAAGTCTATCTGACTTACAAATGGGGGAGGTATCCCTGAGGGCGGTACACCTGCATAAGGTGGCGCTTGGCTCGGGCCATTATTAGCCTCCGATGAAGACTGTCATGAATAAGAAACACCACAAAGAGTTAGTAAACTCAAAACCACCAGTGGTGAAAGAGGTGATTAACTAAAAGTGTCTTTAACTCTTATGATGTTATTGTGCTGTTAAAAAAAAGGTTGCTATAAATTAGAGCTTCATTTATGACATGCACAATCCATGTCTGACTACAGTTAACGAAACTGTTTGTTCCACACCTAGAGATTGTACGTCTCCAAATTTCCAATCTGAATTGAATGATGTTGTATATCTTCCTGATACTTCAGAAAGGGAGGAATGGAAAAAGAACACAGGGTACAACTCAACATATCTGTAAAACAAACTCGACATTTTATTCAGATTTTACAGCTTTTAGGATTGTATTAAGTCATAGAATAGCAAACAGTATAATATAATGTTTTAGCTCCGGTCTCAGTTAGTCGAAGTTCATAGTATTTAGTTTGAGACTGAAATGATAGTGTGGTCTATTTGCCATTGCTAGAAACTACTGATCTGATAGCATCATGCTAGAAACGACTTTTTCAGCGTCTGCAGACACAGGAGGCGAATTACGTCAATATTTATTACTTATTACTTGACACTAATTGGTAATACGCGTGTATTACCTATATGTTGGATCAGCAGCAGAGTAGTATTTTAAAACCGGGTTGGTAGTGCTACTGTGCTAGTGATGAATGGCTACAGATTCCGTCTAAATCTTGGAGAAGATGACTTAAGTATCACTAACCCTGACTTCTATGCTGTTCCGCTAACTCCAGATGAACAACAACAATTTAACTACTATGTTTACTTGTATATTACTGAATAGAATTATTACACTTCTGAAAAGTAAAATGCCGGTCAGTCTTCAGCCATGGTACTCCTTCCCATGCGTTCCAGGTCATAGACGGAGCCGTGCGCTATGTGTGCCGCTGTGTTAGCTCAGTGCTAACGACATGCTAACCTGCAGTGTTCTCGGCTTTATAGTGTTAATGTTTCATCGCGCCGACGAAGAGTCGACTGTTAACTCATTAGCTGTTAAGTATACATGCACACCGGATGGTTATTGGGTTTAATTTTCCACTAAATAGCGGCTCTTTTTGAATGGCTGTTACTCACCATGTTGACGAGAGGGCAGGCTCCTCCAACTGTCTTGAGCACCTCTCAACAACGAGCGAGATGATTGGTTCGTCTCCCTCCGAACGCCGCGAGGTCAAAGGTGATGCTTCTCTAGCGTCACTCTGCGTCCCAAATACGCAGGAGCTACTGGAACAAGTTGTGAATTATTCGTATATTTGCTCAGTCGGTCGATTCTTTTGGCCCAAAACATTCCAGCTACACCATAAAAGAGAAACACACTAGACTAGATCTAGAAATCCTGGTCTACATTCGTCAGACTTATAGAGGCAGGTTAAATACCTATATCTTGTGTATTTGTATTTTCGAATTCTCTTCTCCATCCTATTACAATTGTATTCGTGTTGGAGCAATTTCACTCAGTCGATTAATTATTCTTATTCCAATACTGATATGTTGGTATGCCTAGATTTAAAATTCCAATACATGTTTACAAAATACAGGCTCTTGAATGCTCTGTTTTAATGTTCATATTGTGTTTGATTTCTCTAAATACTGTGAAAAACTCAATTTACTAAATCTCAATGCACCATCGTGGCTGTGACAAAAATCTTTCATTAGAACCAGACCAGAATTTCAACATTGTATCCATATTCTTATTACCATTATATAAAATTGTTATGCAAGTGTGTTACTTTGCCACATGTATTCCATGACTCCCCCAGCACTGAATTTAGTTCAGTATTATGGACACATTACAATTCTATACATACAAATCACAAGTTAAAGGTGCGACAGTTTCTGTATCCTCTATAGTTACACCAATAGTCAAAAGCTGCCTCCCGACAAGTCGGGAAGAAAAGTAGCTGATAATAAGTACAACATTTGGACATTGAGCACTGCTCAGCTAGTTAGAAGAGCAAGCCCCATAGCAGGATGAGAAGAGGTTCATGTCTATAAAAACTGTCTGGATGATCTAAATGTCCCAGCACACAATTATTCGTTAGGACATGATTGTACAATAAGGTTATGTTTTGCTTGTGCTTGGTGCTCTCACTCTTACAGTCATTGAAAGAAGCTGTTGTTAAATGAGGTGAATATTACAATCTAAATTATGGTGAGATGATTTTAAATTACACCTCCATTATAACTTTAATTACATTTTGTGTTAAACAATTTTCTGCACTTCACAGCCCTTGATGAAAATGGTGTAGAAGTATTTGCCAAAGAGCATATTTTCTACTCTGTTACAATGAGAGCTATTTTAGATGTGGTAACAGGTGTCCATTTCAGAGGCTGGAGTAGCTGTTGTTCAGACACAGCAAAATTACCTTGGTGTATTGGGGATCATTTGGAGAAGTGGCTGTGATTTTTCCAATTATTGGCTCCTGTGACACATCTCTCCTGGCTGGCTGTGCCTGGAACCGCTCCCAACGACGGTGGGAAAATTAGAAAGTGGTCACGTATTACCTCCTTAAGTGCCATTCACTCAGCTGTGATCTTCGCCGCAGTGTCCTGCTCCTCTTGCTCCTGCTCTCTGGTCATATTTTACTTCACACAAAACAAGGTTAAGCAGTAGCTCACCCATGATGATGCTTATTCAAACAGAAAATGAGTTAGATGGCCTAATGAACACATTGATTTCCATTTATTGTTGTCCTTCAGAGATGCCATGAGCACTGTCTTAAACATTTTCAACGACCAGGGCTATGCATGTATGGATCTCCTTCAAAAAGAACAACTGATATCAGAGACGTGCCACTTATCTGTGCTGCTCAGTGCTGTTGTTTATTGTGGAGTTGTCCCTGGGATTTAGAGGACTACTGGAGTGTGAAGCATGCAACAAAGAGTTGGGAAACAGATGAGCCCACACTCGAGGTAGCCTGCAATAAAGTCTGATGTATTTACTGACAAGTGGAGGAGAATTCCCAATCCATTCTCTTAACAAGCCCCAAAGACAACAAGGCGACAGTGAAGGGCAGTGATGGATCGAGCGTCAAACTAATGATGGGAGTCAGTCAACCACAGTGCATCGCTCGTCTGCAGGGAAACATAAACATAAACAACCAGCCACCATACATCAACACAACCGCATAGCTGCAAATGACTTTTGATGGACTGAATAATGAAAAAAAGGATCATTTAGACACTTTGTTAAAATTAGACAAAATGGGAGTTAGAAAGAGACATATGAGACATGTGGTAATCTGGTGAATCTTTATCATTGTGGCTGGTGCCACTTTTACTGATCAAAATATATGTATTAAAGTAGAAATTGTATGACAGAAAGAAATAATAAAATAAAACGGTGTAGTAAATATGTAAATACATGATTTCAATCGTGGAAATTATGGAGTGTGTGAGGTTCACAAATCTTTTCAAAATCTAGTAGAAAAATAGGCAAAACTCCTAAAACCTACAACTTTATGATTTTAGATCTAATTAAATGCAAATGTTATACAAATTATTTGATATTTGACATTGAGGTTGCACAAGGTGAAGTGAATTTTACCTCGAACTCTATGTCCCTGCAAATGAAGATTAGATATTACCACAAACTAATATAGTAAAAGCGGTTGCCATAGAGCTTTGTTTCATCGAGCAATACACGGGGGTCGTGCCACCAGCTGAGACGCTGTTCTGTATCAGACAATATGTCTGCTCCTCCTGCAGTGGAAAAGTAAAAAAAAAAAAAAAGGATTTTGGAGAGCAGAATCAATAAAAGATGTCCCGCTCAGATCAAATATCACTCAGACTCTAACTCTCTGGATTCAGGCTTGTATCGATCGCACATAATCTATAATTAATCAATCGTTTTCTTGCGGATGACAGACGGCTGAAAGCAATTCTCGACCCATGCCATTCACTGCAGACAGTGACGGTGTCCGTGCAGAGTGTATTTATATGCTTTACTGTTCTATTTATACTTCTTAACATAGTTTGCCAGAGCCTGGTTGCTGTGTGTGTGTGTGTGTGTGTGTGTGTGATTGATTCACAATATATGAGGTGGTCAATGTTTGCCCCCGGCCGCTTTACTCAGTGAGCGGTGCGTCCAGCACGCTGCTGACCTGCCTCACAGGCACTCTTCTCTCATCCAACAATTGGCTTCCCGTCAGCCACGGTCACATTAACAATCAACAACACGGACTATTAACATTTGCAGCCAGCGTTTCAATGCCCCCCCCCCCCGAAAATGAAGGAGCCCGGGACGCCTCTAAATTAGGTTATATCACTCTGTTCAGATTATTATTCTGAGGTGGAGAGCTTTGACAAAACAAAGTTTATTCTCTCTTTTTGAGTGAATTGTTAGCAAGGGAGAATTGAGGACGAGGTGAATGAGTGGTTAGTGCTGTCGCCTCGCATCAAGAAGATCCCAGGTGGAGTGATGTGTGGAAGTTTGCATGTTCGGCCTGTGTCTGAGTGGGATTTATTTTCTCTGGATATTCTCGTTTCCCCTCATGATGAAAAAACATGCATGTTTAGGTCGATTTGGGACTCTAAATTGTCCCTAGATGTGAGAGTTAATGGTGTGTGTGACCTGTCCAGGGTGTACTCCCTGCCATCATCTTATATGCATTAGAGATAAGCGCCAGAAGACCCGGGCAACAGGGTTTAGGTGCAAAGTGGGTACGATAATGGATGGATGGAGGGAAAAGTCATGCACAGAATCCCTAGAAGATCTTTCAATTCTCTTTGGTAAACTTGCTCTTTGAGAAAAGCCACAATCAGACGGTTGTGATTCCCTCTGATTTTTGCACTCATGCTGCATCATAAATGTGAGCATAGAGTGGTATATCTGTGTTTTACAGTAGCGCGTACAGTAATCTGCCCTTGGGAAGTGGTTTGTCATGTAAGTGTCATTCATTTTAAAAGCAAGGGACAGCTACATAACCCCACCTCTCCTGTGTGTGTTTTTTTTTTTTTTTTTACTGCTTGAGGGGAATGTGTTTTGTCTAAAAGCATATTCGTCCCCTGGGTGATTATCGACCAACTGTGCCACATGATCAATGACAGCGTGACCTCTGCCAACAAAAATCAAACTATTCATTTACTACATGCTACATGCTGCAGTCTGGCTTATGTGCAACTTTGCTCGGCGGTGCTCTTATTAAGCACCGGGCTCGGGAATATGAAGTTCAGCGTTTCGCAGCTCTGCAGAGAGGAATTTATAACGGGAGTCGAGAAACTATTTTTGGTAAGATTCCTCTCTGGGTTGCAATTATCACGCAAGAACACACAAAGCTGTTGATTGCAGAGTACCAGCTATTCACAGTCTCTTGTTCAGAAATAGTTACTGATTTCATGGATATTCCATCCTGTAGGCCAGAGGGTCTACTGTATTTCCTCTCAGCAATGCCCTGAATGCGCATACCGACACACAGCCGCATGTACGTGCTGGTCACCGCATTTTCCAGCTATCTGAGACAGAGATGACAGAGAACTTATGAGTGTGATGTCAGAGCACAACAGAAAAATCTATGAACAAGGCTGCTGAATGCCATCAGTAAATGTCAGACACCATTCTGCGTCATTTTCTACTTTAAATAGAAAGTCTCTCCACAGAAGATTTGTCTTCTGAGCAACTCCGGGCCACCAGGAAGATTCCCCGGCTTTCGATCTGAATGTGTCCCGTCTGATAAGCCTGACGTGACGCTCGGCACTCGCGATCTTCTGCTGAATGCGTCCTCCTGTGGTCTGCGAGGACCGAGACGCACTTTGGGAAGATGTAAGACGCATTGTCATCTGTCAGAAGATGAATTTGTCTTGCCACCGCTGACAGGTTGTCAATCAAAAAGTCTTGTTTGTGTGCACCAAAGTGCATAACCATAACCCTAATAAGTATGCAATGAAAAATTGAACCGTATAAATTATGTACACTTGCATTTTCCTGTTCCTCAACATTTGATAAATAACATCAAATCAGTATCCTGCGTGTTCACTCTTTTGCAGCAGCAGCATGAAATGTGAAGTAAGGTCAATGCGGCAGCAAAACTTTCTTTGCATAGACACTTAATTTGTATCAGTGCAAGCAGAACAAACTGTATATACCAATGTATATGTATATACCAAAAAGGTGCATATTTGTTGGTATATCAAACAAAAAGCCCCCTCAGGCAGAACACCAGACAGTGGCCAAAACTAATGGCCAGATTTTTTTAACCATTATGCGGGCATTTTTCAGACATTTCTACAATATTTCAAAGTTAAATACCCAAGCTGGTACTTTAACTCTCACCAAGGAATTGTATCTCTTAAAGTGCCACAAATTATGAGGTGCGACCAGGAGGTACGAGACAAATCTTGCACGCTCTCCTTTTCTTGCCAAAGCAGATTTCATGACTGAGAAAAGAGGAGTGATGGAAGTGACACTCGGCTGATTCCTCCCCAGCCCAGCGGCGACACACATGGCTCTGCATGTGACGGACCTAACAGCCCCGCTGTCTGGGAGCATTAGCCGGAGCGCAGGTTAGGGATCTGAAACGCATCGATTTAAATTTCTGAAGACGGCGAAGACGTCGTCCGCTCGGTCTTCACTCAGCCACTCGGGAGACCGCGTGCCGCGCGACTGGCTCCATTTTGGAACGCGGTCGGAAAAAAACACGCTCTCCCTCGTTTGATGCGTCCGAGGCGGGGAGTGAAGGTGCTGAGTGGTTTTCATTTAAGGACTGATGTCCAGCTGTGGGCACTCGCTGGCCGCTGTGTCTGTGGTTTATAATGAGAGGAAATGGCTGGAGAAAAAAACGGGGGTTGCGGTGGGAGCGCAAAGAGGATGCCAGGGGATTTATGTGTAATAGCGGCCTGCAAAAATTGGCCTTTATGCTCCGCGTCCTTCGTTTCAAATCTCCTAAAGAGAGTCTTGTCGCCGCAATGTGTTTTCATGACTGCGCTCCTCTTTACATGAGAGGAGCGGTGTTCCCGCTCAACACAATATAGCTTCTAATCCAGAGGGTGTTGTAGAAGTTGGAGGCAAAACTTTTCCTCTATTTGACAAATATTTTTGCATCTTGCGCGTGTTGTTCTCCTCACCGCATCACATAATCAGCACCATAATTGCGGTCTACGGCTCGGTCTGAAACCTTGTGTGCAGCATTTTAAATCAGCTGAGCAGCTCTGCGTTTCATCTGAGAGCTTCTTAAATGCATACATTATGCAGCCACGTATTACAGCTATGTACTAAACATCACATGTTTAATTAAAACATGAGCTCTCCTCAGAGTGAGTGTTGCCGAATCACATATATTAATAGTCATGGGAACTTGTGCTCTCACACACTCACACACACACACACACACACACACAGGATGAATATTTCAGCCACAGGATTTTTTCAGCTTATCTGCGCAAGGAGCAAGTGGGTTATGGTGTAATCTGTGGATCAGCGATGGCTTTTAACCACACTAGCCACACTGCTGTGGCAAAGATTACTTTGAAATATACTCTGCTCTCCAAAGAGAAGCCCATTTAAACCCATCTGATATGAGTCCTATCTCCAAGGGCCAGCGTCGGACTTCCTTACCCAAAGGAAGGAGAAAAAATATGCAGAATCGATTAGCACATTGACTTCCACTGGCGAATCTGCGTAATTGCTGTTATATACTCCCTCCCCTATTCACAGAACATTGTGTTCGGGACATGAATGAGCGGTCAATTAGCTATTACAGTGCTCATTTGTCTGTGTGTAATACCCTGCTTGTCAATCAGACCCGGCGACTCTGCGGAGATAATGACGCCGGCCAAACTTCACGAGTGTAGACGCGTGTGAGTCATCTTGGCACAGTGCAAACAAATCAGAGGCGAGAGCCTCACGGTCGCAGCAACGTGTGGGCCTGATGTGGCAGCTGTTTGTGAAGCTGAGCGTAGTTGTTTTGAGAGACTGCAGAGATGAGGTAGGCAGCCAACATCAGGTGTGGAATGAGACAGGGATCCCAGAGGGAGCCGCTGTGGGAAGTGTACTGTAAAATGGGGCTGTGACGGCAGGTTCACCACACCTTGTTGAGTTCCACTGCACTTGACTTAACTGGAGATAAATATTCTCCACCCCCCTCCCAAAAAAAAAGAAAAAATGCTCATGCTGAGGCACCATTTGACATCTGTTACGCAAGAGGCCTAATTTTGTAACACACTGGAATGCTTCTGAACATCTGGCAAAACCAATTAGACATGCAAGATTGACCACTCGGGCCACAAGAGAACAGAACATTTTGTTTTGAAGTTTTGTTGTGGGAAGTTTCATCCTTCGACTGTGACATATTGATGACTGATTGTATAAAATCACAGGGCTAAGTGTGTCAGCAGCGATAACACCTTCAGCAGTGAATGCAGCCGTTTAAAATACTGACTTTAAATCCTGGATTTGGAAATGATGCGACTGGTGGTCCATTACTGTGAAAACTGTGAAAACTTGTCCCGTACTGACCTCAGAAGACATTTTCCACTGACCTGGTTCCAGTGCTGGGTCTGGGCAAGTGCTTGGTTTGGAACTGTTCTATCTGTTTCCACCATCAAACAAACTGCCCTGGCCCCGAAAAATTGTTTCCAAACAAGCTATTTAAGAGCCAGAGGGCAGGACTGTTTAGACAAAAGAAAACGACAAGTCCATCGCTTTCTTTGTCGTGCCAAGTAAAAGAAGGCTCAGACTTAATGAAATGGAATCTAAAGAAGTTTAAGAAACACTATAGGAACCATAAAAGGACAGCATTGGAAGTGGCTGTCACATATACACATATTCATATTCTTAATACTTTACTATTCTAATACATTCACTATTATATTAATGTAATAGTAAATATATTAGAATATTACTATTCTAATATATTTTTCTCCTTATAGGTACTGCTAACATTTCTATAGTTTGGTCTTCTTTTACTTTTGCATTTTCATTCACTGTATTTATATTTACCAATTTAGATTTCATTCAATTCAATTCCACTCAAAAGTTAATATATATTAAAGTTAATACATATTTCAGTTTAAATCCCATTATGCGCCTGCTATACACCTACACTTTTTTGCATTTATTTATGTCAAGTCCCCCCCACCACCACAGTTCTATTTCCTGACTAACATTGAATACTCAATTTCAAAGACCCTGAAAGAGTCAGACAGACTCATTGTCCTCCCAGATGTGGTGACTGACACAGCATTATGACACTCGATTAGCTGGGAGCACCTGCTCCCGATCTGTAATGAGTATGCAGAGTTTGCTGCACATAAACCAAATGGCAAAAAGGAAAAAAAGGAAAAAGAAAAAACCTGATGGAAACCGTGAGCCCAGACAAGAATAATGACTTAATGTCTGCAGCTCAGGTGGGCTGACTATTTAGAAATCCTTCAACACTTTAACTCTCTGACACATTTGATATTTCATTAAAATGCTGCCTTAAGCTTCCACGGGAATGGCAGCAAACCTCTGCTGAGATTTGTTTTCATAATTATTCCAATCCACAAAGCAATTTCTCACCGCACACTGAAAGGTCATCGTTATTATGTGTGCAAACTTTAGTGAATAATTTCACATTCAAATCGTTTTATTAATTAAGGAGCATAGTTGATTAAGTAAATGTGGTTTCTTGAATATCTAAACAATGAAAATGCTTCCAAGGGTCCGTGTAGGGGTCAGATTTAATGACGATGAGACGACGATAATAAATGTACTGGGGCTATTTGGGCATGAATGATGTGTGCTCGCATGCTCCCCTTTCACTTCAACTGTTAAATCTTCTCAAAACTTCTGAAACTTCTGGCTTTTGGGAATACATCTGACATATTTATATATCTATTTCTCTTGTGATAAAAAAAAAAGCTGCTAACAATGTGGAAATTTTACCATCCCTCAGGGTAGCATTTCAGCCAAATTGGCCACTTCTGAATGTGTCTGCATCTGGCAATCCCTGATTGTTAATTAGATATCATGTTAAACTGTCATTCTGCGTTTGCTTGACTTATTTAATCTGCTGCATCCCAAACGCTCTCCTCCCTCTTATCTCCAGGAAACAGTTGGGCCGAGGCCATCTCGCTGCTGGCTCCCATTTAGGCTGGAGCAATCCGATTGACTTCACACGCGGAGCGATCCTTTTGTGCTGTTTTTCAGAGGCTGTGATACCACAGGTCTGTCCTGTCAGAGCCGAGACAGGCGTTTAATTAAAAGACCATTGCCGAGATGTTTTTCACTGCCATGCCCCGAGCCATATCACTTTCACTCCACCGGGTCAAGAAGTATTTCAGGTACCAACTTTGGATAAAAGCCGATAAACCCCTGGGCCAATTTTGAATGGTCTCTGAATCAAATTTATGATGATTGAAAGTTCAATCACTGATGTGAATTTTGATGGAAAGGATATTTCAGGATTTCCATTTCATAGCCCTGAATAAATAGGCAATTTACACTATGACTGCATAATTTCTGGTATTTGTGGTGCATTTTCTTTTGTGGATCGCCTGAAGTTTAGGATATAATGCTCAAGACCCGGGTGTAAACCTGTAACATTCACTATTTTATCCCTCAATGATTAAGAAAACCTTGACAGGTGTTTTTAAAGTTGTATCATATCAAACATGTGGAAAAACTGGTGAGGATGCCAGTCTGTGTGGTGGATTAGTGACCTCAGTGAAGGTCAAAAGAGACAAACAAGTCCTATTGAAAGACAAAATTAAGATGAAATGATGATACAAAGAAGCTTTGTTGATATCCTGGAAAGGTTCAAATTCAGGTAACGAGGAGGAGGAAGGAGATTTGTTTGAAACTGACGGGGTGGAGAGCACATTAAGGGACCTTCCAGCAGCGATGACACGCTCAGACATGTTAGACACATGAACAAATCATCAAATCACAACTCGTCTTTGATTAGTACAACAGTGACAGGAGGAGCTGGACGAATCGGCATGAGTAACAGTTGCGTGATGCAGGTATGTGTGGCAGGAGCAGAGCGTTAATCGGAGCAGCTGCGAAATCAGCCAGAACTTGTCAGGAAATGGTTCTGCCTCATTGACTTCATGTCTGTGATTGGGGCCTTGTTTAAGCATGATTAGTAATTATAACGGTGTGCTGATGCTGATGGCCTAAATAAATTCAAGTGGTGTGGTACTTTTTCCTCCCCGGCACACACACATTTTTGCTACCTATATCTGCGTGTTTTGGATCTCAGATCCATCCTGAGGGGACGGCAGCGCGGAGCGGGTCTCCACGTCATCATCCACCAAGACCGCATGCCATTTCTGTTCTCGGCAGCAGCTGGACCTCTGGGACTCCGGCGCTATCCAGAGAGGAAGGATCCAATGCGCCGCCTCGCAGCGGTGCTATCAACAGTCCCTTGTCCATTACAGACATCCGGGTCTGAGCCCCTGGGTTCATCTAATGGGGCTGTGGGACTCGTGGCACGTACATAGGTGTGCCATGTGTGTGTGTGTGTGTGTGTGTGTGTGAGGCCTCCAAGCTTTCAGTGAGGAAACAAAACCACTGATGTCTTCCTGTTTTTCATCGCTGCGTCACACTGATCCTACAGCCTCTAATTAGTCACTGTGGCAACTGGGATTAGACCACGAGGGGTGTTGTGTGTACAGCTTCACAGCTTCACGTATTTCCTGTAATACAGTCAGAGATTGAAACTTTCTAGTTCTATTTCCACTGTCAAAGAACTGGCTCTTAGCACCCCTTCTCTATGGGGGCAGGAGTAAGACCCAACTATATCAGAGTCTGGGGATGGGGATATTGAGATCGACGAAAACAGCAAGCCTGCCTTTTTTCTCACTATGTAGTTGTGGATGTGATGAAATCACAGCTAAAGAAGCTAAAAAAAGACTTCGGGAACCAAAAATCGACAGTGGTCGAAACAGCAACAGGTGTCCAAGGAGAAATCTACATTTTGATGTCCAGGACCTGGTCCTCGGCGACAGACCAGCTGCCACATAACTGATAAATATTATGATGTAATGATGTGACTGTTGAACCGTGGAAAAGCAACTGGTTCTCAGCTGGTTTGAAAACCGAACCAGCTCTGGACATTTTTGGCATCGTAGCCTGTTGCCTCTGCTAAAAGAGACCCAGTGAAATTGGAGGATATCGTTTCATCGAGGTCTGTCCACCTATCCAGTTCTTAGGTGTATCCACATTAGTGGATCAAAACATCACACCTGCAATCATCACTTGCATAAATGATGAGTTTCCTCCCATAGTTCAAAAACATGCGTGTTTAGGCTGACTGTTGACTTAAAACCATCCCTGAGAGTGTGAGATATAATGTTAACTCACCATCTTTGCGTGGGAACATCCTTTCTGCATCTCTGTACCTTTTCACAGTTTTTTTTTTCTTTTTGCCTCGCTGAACTTTGGAATCAGGTGTTTGTACACTTCAATCTGCCCACAGTCTGATCATGTTGACCTTCTCAGTCACGCATTTTCTCATATTAAACGACATCTATATCAGCGCACATTACTTAGGCAGCTGCGTGAGATAATCACCTCTAACTAAGTCAGCACCGACTGGAACGTGATCGAGCGCATCGTGGTCGTTTTAACACGGCTCAGTCGAAGGGCTGGTGGGAAGCAGAACAACTGCGATCCCAGTGATTGTGGTGTTAATGTTTGAGTGGCAGCTGCTCCTTGTTAGAGGCACTTATTAAATCTGCGAGCCCACTCGCAAGTCCACTAACACGCTCATTTCCATTGTAAGAATCTTTGAAAGGATGTGATGCCTATTATCTCAAGACCCGAACATGGAAGTAAAGGTCAGGAGCTGGAGACATTAATTCAGTTATAAAGGACTGGAAAAGAAAGAAGAGGAATCCTTTGAACAGCAATTTGTTGTCTCCGCATGCAATGCCCTGACCAGACAAAAATAAGGGTCTGAGAGAGAGAGAGAGAGAGAGAGAGAGAGAGAGAGAGAGAGAGAGAGAGAGAGAGAGAGAGAGAGAGAGAGAGAGAGAGATCGAGGTCGCAGCTGAATATTTATCAAGCGGCATCCTGATTCCAGCCCGGCGTCCTCGTTGCTCAGACGTGAATTTCAAAGTGTCAGTTTCCTTCTGTCAAATCTGTCCAACCTGCCAGTAATCAGACCCTGCATTCAAAGGCTAATATAATGTGACAGTTGTCAACCCCCGTGCAGCATGTCACCCCCTGTCGCCCCCCCCCCACCCCGCCTCACCCGTCGCCCCTGTCCTTCCAGGAAAACACAGCCTCACGGCTGTCTGCTAAGAAGCAGCAGAGTGTCCATCTGTACATGTCTGTCTGCTATTTACTTAGATGATGCGTGCACAGAGTTGTTCTTTGGTCTGATGAGTGTCTTTCTTTCTTTTTTTTTTTCCTTTTGATTACCAGATTTGATATTGTTAGACGAGCTGTCAGCGTGGCTGTCATCAGACATGGAAAATAATGTCGTCAAAGGCGAGTAATGAATAGAGAACAGGGAGCAGGGTTATATAAAAGGTTTAGCAAATTGTCACGTCTTGTTTAATTTATGTTTCCCGCAGTGTCACAGTTCTTGTGAATGTACATTCTCGGTGACAATGCTGTATCCTCTGCTGATTGCTGGAGTTTGACAGCCTGATTGGAGCATCGCATCTGATTTCTATGGCTCTGCAATTCATGTCACATGTTTACAATGCTCCGTTTTGTCATTCTCTGTGTATATTTTAAAGATCCTTTTTTTTTGTCTTGCCTTTGTAGATTATCACTATAAATACAACCATCTATTATCTGAATCCGTCTATCCTATCCTTAGATCTCCAGTAGACACACACCATGCACTCTCTCTCACTCGCACTTTCCAGTCTCCAGTCGACCTTAAACATGCAGAGAAAGCTCATACATATATCAGAGGGACATACAAACTCCACAAGAAAAATGGGACTGTAACTACAGACCTCCATGCTGTGAGGTGACAGTGCTAACCACCAACTGTGTTCATTTTCCTGAAGCACACCAGGCTTTCATTTCCGTCTCAGCATATGTACGCACTTCAAAGCAACATAATTTCACCTTTCGACCATCCTACTTCCCTTCAGCAGAATCGT
The DNA here is from genome assembly GCA_029224185.1 of Karalla daura. Lineage (NCBI taxonomy): Eukaryota > Metazoa > Chordata > Actinopteri > Chaetodontiformes > Leiognathidae > Karalla > Karalla daura. The sequence continues at coordinate 11,476,445 of CM055202.1, forward strand.
CCCACTGTTTGCGCCTGACTCCAGCGTTCCTCTGGGAGTGTACCTTTCTCATTAACCACCAAATGCTGCTATTGCAGTTTGGCTGCTGCTTGTTGCCTAGGACGTCGCTCACAGTCGGTCGGCTGCGAGTGGAAACATTTTCAGCGCTGACAGTGAAGCAAAAACTGTTCAGCCTTGAGCTTAAAGATGCTGAATTGCCAAGGTTTCGCTTTTATTTACCGAAATAGGGACTAATTCAACTTCTGAGTCTGCGGCCCCGAGTGCAGCATCTGTACCGAACACAGCGTGTTTTTACTAACACAGCTAACACCCTTGTGGCTTTTTATAGACTCACATGCAATTGGCACTTTCTTTATTCGCCCTCATGATGTCATTTACGTGTTCTAAAGCTGCAGTTGTCCCGTCTCTCTCCGCTCACAGGTCTCAGTAAGAGAAACATCCACGGAGGAGTGTTTTGAGAGGCGCCTCTGTAATTGGATGCCACAAAATCAAGTGGGGATTACAAAGCCAACCAGTACTGAGACACTCAACACCACTTGTCTCATTTCCGACCAGACGCCTGAGCATTAGGCATTTAGGCTCACCGAACAATGAGCGGTATCGACTGCAGGTCGTCTTCGGAGCCATATTTGTGCAAAACCCAGCAGGGTTGCATCGTTCACAGACGAGAAAGAACCAAAATGTGCTGCTTGTTAATGGCACAGTTAATCGCTGTTACCTGTTTGCCGTGGCACTCCCGCTATCGTGTGCATCTCTCCCTCTCTCATCTCCACGAGTCTTGTTGCTATGTACATTGCCATCACCAGAGCCATCGTTCTTCAGTAAACACATTATCACATTTATGGGCATTATTAGAGTCCAATTCATGTTCCCCCCTCAGCCTGGAGCAGCCTGTCGGGCGCTGATTACAAAAACAATGCCTTTATTCTGCCGACCGTGGGAATGGTTTTAATGCCGTGGTTTTAGGGCAGGACGAGGATGTCTGTATCCCCTCCGTTTTTTTTTTTTTCCATTTGCATTCACGCAGCCAGGTGGTAGAGCCTGGTGGCACTGAGACCTGCTCCGCTCTGGATGCAGCTGATGTGTTTTGACATCGCTGTCACCAAAACGCAGGCTGAAAGCAAGCAGAGGGACGCTGTGGACCCCGGGAGAGACTGACACAGGCAGGGATGGAAAAAAGAAAAAAAGCATGGAGAGGAGAAGATGAAAAACCATTGAAAACCAGGGGGGGGCGGGTTGATTTTATTCATCATGAAAATCGTGTATTTTTCTGTTTAAGCAAGCTCCATTTCAAGCCCCGTCCACCCTGGAAATGCAGCAGCTGACATGTCCTTTTATTACATTTCTTCACGAAATGAACAATTTCTGAAATGTCACCTGAAGTTCCCAGGGCTCTGATCCCTCGGCAGCTGACCAGCAGAAATAGACTTCAGGAGAGGCAGCTTGTCATGCGGCCGCACCTTTTCAACCAGCCCGTTTGTGCACGCGTGTGCATGTTTGCATGTGCTCACACGTTGTATGTGTCGGGGTCGAGCTTCCGCCGAGAGCACTCGGAGTTCACTACCCCCTATATGCCGATCGCTGCAGGGCTTCAGGGGTGACTGCTGTCACTTAGCTGTCAGAGGGCATTAATCCGAAAAAGGCGTATACAGTGCCTGGGCTTCAGAGGAAAGAAAATAAATAAAGAAATAAAAAGTGCATTGCTTTCAAGTCCTTTCATCGCATCCGCTGGTGTGTGCTGGTATCATCTTGGGTTGACAAAGATTAAAGGAGGTGGCAATTTTATAAGCCCATTTCATGTCAGTTTCATCCATTATTGTGGCACGACATTCCCCGAGCATCACATCTGCTGTGTAAAAATAACCTAACAGGGCATGGCACCACACGGACTGGGCTATTTTTAGCCAAAACCTTTGGAGACCAATTTGCCTCAACAATAATACACCCAGACACAGTAATGCTCCTGTCTGACATATGACGAAGAGGCCCCCCCCTTTCCCAGTCTGTGCTCTGATGTGGGTTGCGTGATGAAGGTGGGGTGCAGTAGAGTGCTGCTCCCTCTCTCTCTCTCTCTCTCTCCCTCTTTCTCTCTGTCTCTCTCTCTTTGCCCCGGGGTCGCTCCTGCAGGGACCTGCTCAGCGTTCGCTGCCCTTCAGCGTAGCGAGTTCACAGTGAACGAGGAAAACCTGGAAAGTGTACGACAGCCGGCTACTCCCTGCAGCAGAGGGAGAGGTAGGCCAGTGGCGGTCCCGCCCGCCCTCGCTCGTCACGTGAAACACGTGACGCACAGTGAGTGGAAAATCTGATGGATTGGCACGCATCGATTTTAATTCTTTCTCATGAATAAAAACGATGAGAGCTGAGCGTGACAGGTGGCAGCAGCAGGGAGCAATTGTTTGGGCAGCGTGTGAAGTTTCAATGCAGAAGCCGGGACTGGCATCGGGTAGTGACTGGTGTTTCATTCTTTGAGCATCGGTGGTTACAAGAATAGATGTGTGTGTTTGCCTTTCTTTTCCTCAGTATGCCTTTCTTTAATTAGAGCACGGTCTTACAGGTGCTGTTTTCAGTCAAGGGAGGCCAGGACAGAAGGAGACAGTTGAGTTCAATAGCAAGAACAAATATTTTTTTCTTCCCTCTTTCTATAAATGTATATATTTGTTTAGAAATGTATTACATATGCTTCCTAGATATTATTTAGATTCTGTCACAGACTGAATGCTTATTAAGTACATGTGTGGATATGAACTTTTAATTAGCAGTAGTTTACAGTGCAGTAATAGCTGTTTAGGAGACATTATAGTAATGTAACTTCAGGCATCTAACTTGTTATAGATCTTAATTAGTTCATTCCTACTACTACTTAGGTGAAATTTCAGACCTGTCGAATATTCTTGAATCCCCCAAATAACAAAAGACAAAACAAAACAAGACAAAACTCAGAAGTAATAATGTGTAACTGTTTTTTCCATCTCTTTCTGAATGATATATTCTGCTTTCTAGAAATGTCTCATTTTCTCTGCTGGGCTAGATAATGATGATGGTTCCCTTCAAAATGGGAAAAAAAAGATTTTTTGACGACAAATGTGCTCTGAAGATAAAACTCTTGGACAGGCTACACAATTCAGCTGCTCTCCTTTAGTCCCATTCCAATACAGCCTATATGTTTTATTTTATTTGTATTTTTTAAATCATCTTTTAAATCTTCAGATCACATTGGGTCTTTGTCTGCATGGCAGGTCACCTTAAGTTCAATCAAACTTTAATTGCAGGAAATGATGATGTCCAACTAAAAACACTTGTTTTTTTTGTCTTCTTCAACCTGTCAATAAAACCTGAGCACAGTGTCTGAAAAAGGACAGACGGGCAGGACAGATGCAACATGTCAGGCCGTGGGGGGGGGTGGTCAGGTCCCACTGACAGGTAAGCGAGTGATGAGAGGTGTAGTGAAAGGCTCCATCGCTCAGGTGAAGCCCCGAGGTGTCGTCCGGGGACGTGATCGGTCGTGCCGGCGGTGGTGGAGCCGAGGAGGTCGGCCGTCGGAGTCGAGGAGTCAGACGGCAACGTTGCACACACCAGCTGCAGCTGCTGAGAGCGTCTGCGGCTGCCGGGGCTCAGATTAATGACAGCCGCGATGCTCTCGCACCTCGCCCCCAGCAGCAGCGCCGTGGCAGGCTGTTAGCACTCCAAACACCTTTGTTTCCACACTTTGGAGCGTGCATTCGCACTCACATTCATAGTTTCAGACTAGACTTGAATGAGCTCAGCCGTCTAAATTTAACAGCAACTAAACTAGCTTTTCTACGTGCACTAAAAGAACGGTGTGCATCTGGATTAAACGGTGAATGAGTGAGGGAAACAAAGCTTTTGGATAACACGATGTACGCCAGCTCATATCATCAGGGACTGCATGGGGGTAAAGAGAGAAGTCGGCTCTCTTCTGTGCTGTACAACACAGGTCTATGAATGTGTGTTGGGATCGAAATCAGAGGGAGAAATATTTGCCCGGTTTGTGTGAATCCACTGCTGGGTCTGTGCAGTCTGTGTATATTGGCTGTGGACGACCAGCAAACTGTACACGTTAGCTCAGCCACTGACTGATCTGAACTCAGCAGGAACTTCATCTCCCTCTACTTTCTCTTTGTCGTGTGACAGTCAATAAGGGCCAAATGGCTTTTCTGCTCCAGTTTGTGCTGCGCCTCTACGTGCACATATTTGCATTCTTCCATTAACGTTAACCTCCACCTGCACACACATCAAATTAAGATTTTGCCTCCCCTCCCGTCCACGTAACTATACATTGCCACTTGGTCGATTGTGATGGATTTGTTCTCATTCTGTTCATTTATCTGGGAGCTCACAGACCGATCAAAAAACACATGCAAATAGAGAAAAACGCAGTTGGCGTTGTCAATTGTGCGAACCGACACAAGCAGAATTTGAAGAAGAAAACCCAAGTAAATACAGAAACACTACAAGCCCGGCTCAGTGGGAGCACTCTGTTTGTTGCCATGGCGGTTGCCTCCTGCAGTTGCAGTTGTCATCGGTCAGGGGTGGCAGACAGTGAGCTCCAATGTGAAGATTTTCCAGAGGGACCTCAGAGTCACAGCTGTGTCCAAGCATGTTCCTCACTTTTTTTTACTTGCCCTGGAAATAATTTCTCTTGTCCTCTGTGCTCCGCTAGTTCAATCTTCGCGTACTTGAAATAGTAGCAGGAAAACATGTAGGTCATCACAGTTAAATTATGAGCTGGCTGTGAAAATAAAAGCACAGAGCATGAGTATAAAATGGAGTAGATCCCTCCCTTCCTTTTCCATCCCTCTGAAATTTAACAGATTTTCTTTTCCATCATCCCGCTCCTTCACTGTCAATATCCTTGCAATATTCATCTGTGAAAAGGCACCCGAAGACTTCCCTAAATATGAACTACTTTTTGAGATGGAGGCGGCTTCAGCCTCTCTCCCACCCACGCGAGCTGGAGTCTGTTTGGACACAAAGACGCCTCTCCTCCCCTTTTCGTTTTTAATCACTAATCAATTTCCTCTCAAAGGGGACCGGGGAGCTGTTTAATGGTTACAAAGAGGGGGAAACAGGCAGCAAAATAGATCAAAGCGTGTCTAACACTCGCCAGGTGCAAAGCTCTGAGAGGGCCGAGCTTTTATGTGGTGACTGGAGCAGCTGCGTAGATGATCCGCAACATTACAGCCCGGCTTTGTTTGTCAAAAATGGATTGTTTCGACGCCTCAGCCCTAATGTAAATGGGCTTAGGTCACCTCGGCTAGTTATGAATAGGCTAATCATATCTGAAACAATTGATTGGATGGCTGGTGCCTTAGAGGAGCTGTGGTTTGCGGCTATGACATCTGTTAAGAGCTACTTAAAGGCTAAATGAGCATGATTGTGACGATGATTAAAACGTTGCATCAGAATTCAGAAGGTTATCGAGGAGAATCGTGGCGTTGCTGCACGGATGCATCCCAGCGGTAGGAGCTAAAAGATAAAACCCAGATTTTAACCGAGAGATGAGACCTTGAATAACCTCACTTTGCGGGACTGTGTGCTAACCTGAGCTGATGCAAACTGGCACATTCAAACAGGCGGGAGTTTATTGGTCATGTGACGCACCTGACCTTTCATTTGTAAGAATAAGCAGCGAGGACAACAGAACAGCAGAGGTCTTTTGGAAAGCGGCTCCTGGAGTGCGGCGGGCCGGATGCTGATCCTTTGTGACAGCTGGTGCGTTGTAAGGTGTGGCACCGCTCGGCTGGGATGTCATTTCACACACATCGCTGCAACACTCGGCGGACTCTGTGCTGCACCTTTAGTGCTGACCCTCGTGGCGCATAAGCACCGGCAAGAGAGGTGTCACACACACACACACGCATGCACAAACCACACAGGCGAGATGACGCTGTGAAGAAGAGGTGTGTGTGTGTGTGTGTGTGTGTGTGTGGTGGGGGGGTCTGCTACAAGTGAACAAAAGGACCCTGAAGGGGAGGCGGTCTTGGGCTGGATCCAGTATATTTTGCGGTGTTATTTTGGCGTGTGTATCTTATCCTAGCATGTGTGTGGGCAGATCGTCACTGAGTTAAACTTTGGTTTTCCACCGCCCGCTGACACTGGCTGCACGGAGGCTGGGACCAGCAGTGTTATATTAGTGACATTTTCTAATGTCACGCTGTTCAGAGGCTGTGAAGTCGCGCACAGCTGGCGGAGTGGAGAGGGTGATTCTGACACTGAGTGATTGACGCTCCTTTTCTCTGCTCGGATAACATCATTTGCTCAGAATAACCATTTTCACAAGTTATCTCCTTCTCTGACTCATTTGCTTTAACTTTCCTCTCCTCCCATCTCGTTTTTTTTCCCCTCTCTCTCTCTGTCTCCTCGTATCTCCTCGGCTTTTATGACAGATTTGCTCTGTCAATGCAGCTGCTTATCTTTGCTCACCAAGTCTCCTCTTTAAGGATTGGTTCTTTTATAAAGTATGATACTCAACACGTATGGGAATAACTGTTCAATTTCACAAAGGTAGACCTGTGTTAAGGTAAGTAGGGTTAGTGAGTTCATATTTCTCTTGGATCTCCCTCCTTACATTATCATCTGCTATTATCGCTGTTATTATTGCTGTTACCGGCGTTAAGGCCATTGCATCATGTGTTTTCTCCAGAGCGAAGCTGCAATCTGGTTCATACGGAGGAAGCTGGTGATGTGACCGAAAAGCTGCTGCAGACAGAGCAGGGCGATAATGGCACCAGGCCTGAGGGAGGAAGAGTTGCAGCACCGTGAGAAGCAATTTGAGGAAGCTCAATAAGTCATGACCCTGTGGAGGTTTTATCATACAGCACTCAGGCTTACTTTCATGTGCTGTGACAGAACCGGGAGGTGCACCATTAGGCATGAATTCCCAAGGTAAAGCATCACATCTGAAACACGGGACAGCGGTCAGGTGACAAATCGGATTAAACCGTTCTCACTGTATGTCGACAATATAGTTTGTGATCTCGGTGCTCCTGTGTCCTTATATCCTATCGCACGCTACAACGTAGGACTTTCAACAGCAAAACCCACTGAGTGTGTCTGAAACTTGCGCTCAGTTCGAGCTCTCTGCTTTGACATGAAATATCTTCTATTGTGTTTTCACATGGACAAAGCTACAGTGGGTGGTTGGAAGTTAAATGAATTATTAGGTGAAGGGAGTAATGAAGTGCAAGTGCAGCTGCACTCAGAGAGCACATTGTTCTTGTTCATCAGCTCTAAATTATGGACATCACCTAAATGCATCACTCTCTGATGCAATAGAACGGAAACAAATGTCCTGGATTCCACTAAATTGTGTGCAAATAGATTCAATAGTGTGTGTGTGTGTGTGTATGTGTGTAATCCTGCAAATCAAAAAAAAGAAAACACGCTAAATTATGTAAATGAGAACACAACAACCTTGATAGAGAAAATGAATCAGTATTAATTGTTTTTGGTGCTGTGTGATTTTTAACAATTAATTGATTGAAATGGTTGCGTTGTTTTGAAAACCCTGTTAAAAAAATAACCAAAATGATCACAAATTTCCTTTTTTTTGCTTTCAAGTCGCCCACATTACCGAGCCAGACGAGGCAGATTAACGTGCAACATCATACGAAAATAAAAATGACAGCAATCGAGATATTAACAGGGAACATTTTATTCAGGGACTACATCGAGCCATGCGTTGGGAGCGTATAGAAAGATGTAGCTGTGATTAGAGGGTGATCAGAGGAGGACAAAGTACATGTAGGCTGGCTTCGCCAAAGGTGGTTCATTACTGGTCCAGTGACTGAGTGCAGCTGACAGCTGGGGCACGGGAGTGCGCCACACAGGCAGGCAGGACACTGCTACTTGGCAGGCAGGTCCAAACTGTCACTGCTGATTTCTACAGTCAGGTCTGAGGAGAACACTTCTCATCAGTGTATCTTTGCTCAGCCAAGAGTGCCGGAGAGGACTCGCGCGAGCACTATGCCGCTGCACAATTAATCACCCTGTGGTGTGTGAGAGGGGGAGAAATGAACATGCGACGCGTTGTGTTTGCGAAGATTGCGTTTAGGATCATCTGTAACAGAAATCTGCTCTCAGACACGATCTTCCTGTGAGTCAGCCGCTGCTCCTCTGTATCAGTTAGGTCGCGGCGGAGCAAACGATGGTGACGACCACAACAACGATGATGATGACGATGATGGCATAAGGCTCGGGGATGAGTCAGCTGCCAGGTGTGGAGCGCGGTCCTCCTCATAGCCCCCCTGAAACCACCTGTCAGAGCTCAGCACAAAGAGCTCTGGGCACAACCGTCTCGAAGAGAGACCTTTTCAACGGTCTGATGAAAAATACATGTACAAATACACTTGAGCCATGGTGTCAGGTCAGGAAAAAATGTGCCGCAGCAAACTATGAAAGCAGGAGGAGCGCCAGAGGGTCGTTAGCGCTCTGTTGAAGGAATCTTGGAGAAAATGTCCAAAGGTTACACTCCTAACCCGCTCGCAGATGCAAACAGAGGAGGGGATGTTTGTCCCTGGTATCACTTGTTGCGACTATTAGGCCATTCAATCCACGAGGGGTCTTATCTTACCGTCATCCACAGTAACATTAAATATACATGCACCCTCGCCAAGAGGTGTGGCTGATCTCATGTTTGTCTTATAAAGGTGCTGGAAAAGAGATAATAAGAGGAGTCAAACATGTGCCGACTCAGGGTAAAAACAAGAGACAGAAACAGGTCATGTGTGCGCAGACTCACACCTGGCTAAATTATGCATGTATCAAACATCTCGCTGCATGATTAGGACGCTTAGCTCATCCCACCTGGCATACATTAGTAATGGCTATCTTCACACAAACAGGCTGCTGCGCATTAAGGAAAAAAAATATGATTTGCAAGTTGAAAGTGGATCCAGAAGATGACAGCTAATGGTGTTTTACTTAGGGGCATTAAGGAGCATTAGGCTGAATAGTGGCGCAGTATGTTTACTGAGTGTGTAGTAAGTACGTAGTGCATTAAAGGTCAGCTAATGCTCTTTGCAGTGCGGCAGACGAGGACTAACTTCAGTGATTATGATTTCACTGAGATAAACATGATTCAGAGAGTCCGTTTCCTGACTGAAGAGAAATCCGATCAGTTTGCGCAGATAACACTAAAGAGCGGTCTAATTCCTCAAAAGTCAGTTTTAAAGCCCCCTTGAACGCTCGCATGATGAAAAAGAAAAAGAGAAACTCCATCAGCACTTTGAGTGCTGTCTTGAAAAGGTTATTACCTGTGTGGTTATGGCTTATGGAGAAGACAAAGCTGCACTGAAACTGTTGTAGCAGCCAGAGAGCTGCGTGATTGGAAGGTCAATAAAGCCTGGAACCCGCTCACACAAGAATTGAAATGGATTTCAGGGTCAATATCACATCATCACAGCTATTATTTTTAAAGCATTGAACACTCATTACACATTTGCATGACTGGATGAATAATGAGTTCCTTCAGGTCATCTATAACCAGGCTGTGATGTGTCACTTGAGGAAAGGGAAGGCCAGACCAACAGGAAATGATTTGATGTAGCCTATAATTACGAGAGTTTGTTTCCCAAGAGTGCTGAAATTATCGGATTTACTCAAATGTAGAGTTTATGTTGAAATGGTGAAACATTATTACATTCATTTGAGCACACACCTTTGTTATACTCCATACTCCTAACCCTCTCATGCTACTGTCAACCATCACAACTCAGTGATTAGTCCTAATCACCAAAATAGTCTAAACCATAGTCTGTTTAGATCCATGAGGACATTAGTTTTGTTACCACAGGGACAGGAAGTCCCCATGTGTTCTGTGCGGCCAGATTAATATCCCCACGGACACACTCACACACACACACACACACACACACACACACACACACACACACACACACACACACACAGGGAGACACAGAGTTGTGTTTTCATCCATTTTGAGCACATTGCATGGATTTACATTAATTTCTAGGAGACTTATCATGTAACTGTATATAAAAAGATTTATATTCCAATCATGGAAGTAAACCACTTCTGCATAGACACACACGCACCCTCGCACACATGCACACACGGTGGATTACGTACGAGTGCTAATGGCGGGATTGTTCAGATGTTAAATCCCTGTGATGTTTGAGAGTGAAACAATCGGCGGTACAACGGAGCCATGACTCATCCCGTAACTGGAATCCGAGATGTCAAGCAATAAAATCATTCTTCAAAAACAGTCTGCATGGATTTGTCACAGCTTGACTCCCACAATTACTGCTGTTGTCGTCGAATCCCGGCGCTGCGGGATGCCGGCAGCCGCTTGGTTCAGACTGAACAGGCGCTGCTGGTGACAGAAACGTCTTGCATTACCCAGCCTGGGCTCACTCCTTCTCTTTAAAGAAATGTCTACTGAATCTCCTACAAAAGCCTCGTCCCCACTGGCGTAAGCGATCTAACTGGAGCCAGGACGAGCTTTGAAGGAGCCCCAATCTAAAATAATCACCAAATATCATTACGGCTGAAAGGAGGAACGTGGGAGGGAAACTCTGCGATTTAATGACATCGATGAGACACGACAAGAGCGGATCGTCCGCGACAGAGTGCGAGGCCTAGACAGGGCTGGGACGGATGTGTGGGAGAGCAGGAGCAGAGAGGGGAGGTGGCACTGGCAGCTATTTGGAGCTTTCAGTCACTATCCAGTTCATCGACTGGACCTCCACTGGTCAGCCAATCGTGTGAGAGCAAGCCAGGACCCGAAGCCTCTTTTAGCCCACAATCAACACCCCACAGATGCTGTCACAGCTCCCATATAGTAGACAGGGGATAAAACACACCGCTGCTGCTTTCACCTGCGCTGTATTGATGATGTGCTGCAGGTTCACAGTGAGAAAGTGAGAGGAGATATCTTTTGTTTTGTTTTTTTCTTTAAGGTTTGCCTTTACTTGTTTGACCCCTAACACGTTCTGCCTTTGGGAAGAAATGTGAGAATGTGCTGTTACACCAGGCGAAAGTTATGAATCCAAGTATGTTTTTTTAATGCCCCGGCTTTGGGACTTTTTAGTTTTTGCAGAGCAAAACTCTCCTGAAGGAGTCGCACACAGGCTGCATAGGACTATCAGTTTGTTGACAGTGCAAGTACCAGGGGTATAGACGACTGTTTGCTGTTGCCATCTCCTAAATCTCTCTGAGCATTGACGTGTGACAGGTGTGTGAAATCTCTGAGTAGGCAGTCACAACCGTCTGTCAACAGACCGACTCTCTGCAGTGAATTCTGGCAGAAACGCTTCCATCGACGACGTCCTCATTTTCCAACATTAATCTCAGGCTTCACATCCGCCTCGCCCGGGCTCGACGGGAATCGATCGGAATCCGGTCTGAATACGTGTGTGCGCGAGACACAGCTGCATACACTAACAGAGGTTCAGCTGCCGACAGAAGATTGTTCTCTGCTGGATATTAAACTGCCACAACGTTTCCCTGGGAGCTATTCCCAGCACTGCCTAATGAGAGCAATCACATGATGCCATGACGCCGAGAGAAACTCCTGGCGTGGTATATAGAAAGTAATTCCCTCTCCTTAAATCTCACAATAAGTCAGCTTTAATTGCTGCTCAGGTTAATGATTTTTTTTTTTGTTTCCAATTTTCTGCCATAAGGACTGAATTGCTTGTTTTTGTAATTCATTACTCCATTAAAAAAAAGTCTTGATTTCAGATAATTACCACCATTTGTAGTTTGTGTTTCCAATTATGGAGAATGATGCACGAGGTAAACAGGAGGCGAATAAATGCACAGCTGTAATATGTTTCCTCAACCACAGTTCCACACACACTGTTCCCACTCGCCTAATTCATCTCCAGTTGACCTAAACATGCATAATTTTGGACTGAATGCCACACACAAATGTCCCCCGGCATGCCCAGGATTTGAACTAGGGAGTTTCATGCTGTGAGGCGACGACACTGCTCACAAAATCCACTGTGTCAGCCCAAAAAAGACTCAAACGAGGTTTCTTTTTGAAAAAAAAAAAGAAGAAGTGTGATGTTCAAGCGTTGGCTGCAATAAAAAAAAAAACGAGATGCTATAAAATCTGTGATCTGTGAAGTTTATGAAATGAGCTTTTGGTGGAAACTACTGATGCACATTTTGAAGCTGCTGATACTGCTGTTGTCGTGTTCAGTTGTACCGCATTGCCCGATATTTCCCCTCAAGCAAAGAGGAGGCAGCACTATAGAATATAGTAGAATCCATTTAGATGCTATGGACAGAGCATCCAGCCTCCCTCTGCTCAAACTGAACATTGTGTGCTGCTCAATAGTTGCTCTTATTCCATTTCATATCTAACCTCCTAACCTCAGAGGATTCACTCTATTTAATTATCTTTTGATTGATGAAACAACCATTTTGCCTCTGCATCATAATTAATTCAATCTAGGAGGGAAAAAAAAGCTAACAATTTATCAGTACTTGTTGGTATGAGTGTGCGGACTCCGGTGCAGCCTGGGACTGTGGTCAGCGTGTTGACAAGCTGTGGCCACAGTCGAGCAGAACGAGGCCTCGGCGAGCAGGGACACGTGGGGAACAGGAGGAAGGAGAGGTGAAGGACGTCTGAGAGAAAAGCAACATTCAAACTATTTAACTCTGCATGGGGAGCACAGGTGGGCAATCAGACAGCAGCATATTGCCCGGTGGAGTCATCCTCCCCGGGCTGACATGGCACGTCATTTCTGATGGTTTCACCCTGGGGAGGTGGCATCCAGGTGAGCCCGGAGCGAAGCACGACAGATGCTTTGATGGAGGGAGGAAGGATGTGAAATGCTGCATGGATTAAAAAATAAAAAAAACATAAAATCTGAGTTTGTTTAGTAAGACCTCCCAGATACAGCTATTTAGCTACATATACAGCTTAAACTGAATGAGTTGCAGTTGAGAAAAAAGGGATATTTTTTGACTATTACTGGAAAAAGCAAATGGGAGGAGGATCATCTGGTACCAAGCCAGTTCTTCTCCTCTCAGCACTCCTCCTCCTCCAGAGAAAACACACTACTTCATGCCATTTCAGATAAATAAAAACATAATTACCCCTTTTGCTGTTGGAATCAATGGCACTAATAACCAACATTGTCCCTCATCAACATGTTATTTTTAGGATTACCACAACACATCAGAATTAAATCTCTTTGGAAGTCATTTCTGTTTCTGTAATCTAAATGTCGCAGTGGGCGATATTCATCATAGGAAAATAGACCTTAATTAAGAGGAAAACTTTAATTACAGAGTGAATTTATTCCAGTTAACAAGATACACGGCATGTGGAAGGGGGGCTCTCACCACACTGCCCTGGCATACAGACATTTATCAGCAGGGAATCAAGAGAAACACACTTATAAATATTTTGCATATTGTATGCAAAAACACATACAACATACAGTCACGTTATAATATGAATTTCTCCATCGCAGAAAGCAATGTGAGAGGGTGCCTTGAGGCAGCAGCTACAAAGATTTTTGCCACTTGCGTGACAAAAGGATGCTGCTGTACAAACGGTGCTCCAACTACAACAGTGCTTGACTGAATACTTTATAAACAAAGAGGCTTAAAAAGGCTCTATACCTCTGTGAGATGAGTCTTTGTTGGCATTCAAAAAAGCCATAAGGAGTCAGGGAGATGCCACCTGCTGAGCTCAGTTACCTGCAGCAACTATTTATTTTTCTATACACCAGTGCATGTGAGAGCAGGCGGCTCGGTTGGTTGGTTGGCTGGTCGGTTGGTTGCAAGTGTCTCCTGCAGACTCCTGGTTCCAAATCCTCACATGGGAAAGGTCCATGTTGAGTCCATCAGTCAGTCAGTGAGTTCAGTAGGCTCCGACAATGACCGCCTCCGTTTCCTTGGACGGTCTCCTGTCCGTTACTAGAAAGTTAATCATCCCTTCTGACTTTATGAGGAGGTTGCAGCCCAGGAAGAATATGCCAAAGACCACGGTGAGAGAGAGCACGCACATGACGGCTATCTGGACCACCCTCATGATGAAGAGGCTCCTCTCATCCGGAGCTGTGGCCACAAAGCCATTATCAGTCACCACCGAGGAAAAGTTGCAGCACAGAAACTCCTCGGTCTTGTTGAGCAGTCCTCCCTCCGTTTGGTTGAAGCCGGTGTTATTCATTTCCACTTTGGGGTGTTTGTCTTTGCCTTTCTTTGTGTCTTTCTTGTCTTTTGTAAAAAAAAGAAATGTGAGAAGAAAAATCAAACTTTCAGAGCGCTGGATGCAGAGAGCCTCATCAGGTGATGAGATGAAGATGCACAAGGCTGCTCTGGCATCGCATTACTGGGGACTTGCTGTGCTCTGCAGCCAGTTTCAGAGCCGAGTGAATCCACCAACCCGCGGTTAAATAGCCAGACAGCACCTGCCTGCCTTCCACAGGCAGGGACTGAGCTGCAAGAGCGCCACCACGCGGCCGCAGCGCGGGCCTGCCGTGCGAGCCCATGCGCGCCGGTGCACGTGTGCAGCACATTATGTTCTGTGTGTGAATTATGTATCCCCGCTGTGTGTTCAGAGCTGTAACCAGGGTTTATAAATCAGTGAGATCCAGAGTGTTTTGCATTTGCATTTAAGGCATCTGAGGGCCTTCACGCCGAGCTTACACCTATAGATTAAACCAAGTTAGATGATGATGAAGATGATGGAGGAGGCTCCACTGACTCTTACTTGCATATAAAAAGGTTTATTGCAGAGACGATCTGCATCAAATCAAGCTTGTGAGCCAGATGAGTTCTCTAACCAACAGCTTTGAATGTACATAGTATACAGGCTGGTTGTTTGTGACTCTAACATAAACATCAGGATCCTCTTTCCCATGGCACCTAGATCTTTTTTAACCTAAGCCCTTGACCACGGTATACATAACAAACCCATAAATAATTCCATGAACAAATGCATGACACGATGCCATATATACAGTAGCTTCAGACATATACCTCAGATACTACAAGAATTACTGATCATTTACCAGTTTTTACTGTCTGATTATCTTTATTTCATCGCTGTTTACGGCCACAGGTGAAGTTGCATGTGTGTGCATGCATGTATCACCCCACACACCCACTCACACACACACACGCACACACACACACACACACATCATCATCATCATCAACACTCTCACCATCATTCAGCTCAGCATGAGAGAAGCTCCACAATAAATCTGGTATTTAAATAATTATTTGTGATCTCAAGTGGATTATCAGTTAATTAACTTCTATATAAACACATTATTCAGCGTGCACAGTGTCCAGTGCTGCCTGTTTACTCTGTGTCATAAAAAAAGAAAGAAAAAAGAAAACACATGTGCACACACAGACACAACACAGAGTATTACTATTGTCCTTCATCTCAGTGTGAGAAGTATTCTACACCATAAATAGACAATATTAATGAGATGTGAACTGTGTGAGTCAACCATCATCTTATTACCATAGTAGCTTTTATGCAAACTGTTGATGGTTGACTTTTTGACCATATCAATATATCTGTGTGGTTTCCATCCATCACTAGCTAGAAAGAGCTGGAGTTTAGCTGATTCTATCTTTCGATTCCCTCTGCTGCACACGCACAAACAGTGTGAGATAAAGAGAGAGGAGAGAGTCTGTGTTGGTACGGAGACTTGTATCAGTAATGGAGCCATTTGTATGGATGTTGTTCGAAATGATGGCTGAACCCAGCATCAGTGGTGTGTGCTCTCTAGTTCAGCTTTGATCTCCTTTTTTTCCCCCCAAGATTCTGAACCCCGAAGACCCCCGATTGATTGTTGAGCGCTCCGGTGATGAAAACTGCTCTGTGAACATTTTATTAGCCAATAAGCTCCTCAATGTTCCTATAACATGAACACAGGGTCAGTTCTATCAGAGAGAGGTGTGACGGTGTAACAGCGAGGCAGCGTGAACAAACACAGGGACCCTGAGACATCGCAGCAGTTAAATAGAATCGAGCCTTGGCTGTGATTTTTCCCCACTGTGACATGTCGAGGTGTCCTCCGACAAGCAGAGCACAGAAAGCGTGGAAGCTGCATTGACCCAACATCAGAGAAAAGAAGAAGACGTGCATCAAATGCTGACAGCAAACATTTAATCTGACATTAAATTACACCAAAGAGATGCAAAACCCTAAACGGAAAAGCAACTTAATCTCTAAAATGTTATTATTTCCAACTGATTTTCCAAGCAGCTGCACAAAGCCATGTCTGGAAGTCTGTCTCCCACTGTGAACAGAGTGGAAGCAGGACATGCACTGACATCTAGTGGATGGTTTGAATGTGGTGTGGACACATAATTAATTATCTGCATATGTACGATAATGACTGGGAGTCAGGTCTATCTTGTCATCACAGCATATGTAGCATTATGCTTAGAATAAGGTGCTTTAATGACATAATAATCAAGACTTCAAATAATATAATAGAATATATATATATATAAATATATAGACATATAAAACAGGATTTCACCGACGATAAACGTGTGTCAGAGTTATCACAGTTGCTGAATGAAGGGCTGAGATTTGATCAGCTTCGTTTCCCAGAGGCCAGGGTGAGTCTTCAAGGCCTTTCATGGTTGTCGTTGGCAGCAGCAGATGGCAGCATTGTTCAGCATGATTCACCTCAGGCCTGTCTTAAAATAGCCAGGATGTGGACAACACTGTCAACTGCCATCTTACATCAATGGGTCCATTGACACATGCACACAAATCAAGGTGTGTTTAAATCAAGTGTTAAGGTTAAGCACTAAACCACAGCCTGCTTGTGAATCGTTAACAGTTGAATTATCCAAAAAACACTATATGGTCTCCCTCTTTATTTGCTTTTATGAGTATGAACTTGGTCTAAAAAAGTAGTTTGATTGATGGATGGTGAAACTAAGTATCTGAACAAATCCGCTGTATAAATAAAAACTCAGACAGAAGAATCAGAATGTGCTGATATCACTGCACTATTTTTGAGCTTTTTAAGCTACATGACAGGGAAATATATGTAAATGATATTTGCCTCAATTTTCCTCCAGATATCTACGTTTGTCTGAATATATCCATACTCGATTTCTCATTCCGTGATAATCATCACTGATGAAAAAAAGAAAGAAGTGAAAGTAAGTGAAAGTAAAACATCTCTGCAAAGTACAACCTGGAACAAGAAGTACATGGAAAAAAATGTTTTCTCAGCACTTAGAGAGTACTGATGTTCAGCACATAACATTTGACAAGGCGTGACTAGAACATTGCTGGTCTTACAGGTTTCTGCGTGCCCTTGCTTGCGTTCCCATCTTCTCTCCTTGAAATGCCCACAAGCAAGGTACACCAGCCCCTGATTTATTAAGAGCAGAAACTGATTTGGCCTACCTTTCTGAGCTGAATACATCTGTATTTTTGTCATGGGGAAATCTAAAACTTTAGGAAACCCATAACAAAAACACAAGCGAACAAAAACTTAATCTGACATAATTATGCCATTTGCTTAAAATCTGGCAAAATCTCCAGTACCTCTAATACCAGACAAATGATTGAAACAGTGACAAAAGCAGCACAAATCTAAAACAGAAATAGTATGCATGCATCAAATAATCACGCCACTAATCGCTGGTTTGTTTTGCCTGTGCTGCCCGGCGTGCACGCGCCTGCACGCACCAGACACGCGTGATACTGCTCGCAGATCCCCTGAGTGACGTGTCCCTCAACCAATCAGGGCGCGCAAAGCGACCGCGTGGGCGGGTCCTGTGCGGAGGTTAGATTGCGCCGCCTGTTATCTTCTAACCCCCTCCCCTCTCCTTACCGTGATAACATCCAGCCGGAGAACAGGTGCTCTCGGCGGCGCGTGTCGCCTGTATCCCCTCGGCTGGTTTGAGACCCTCCAGGGCGGGAGGAAGAAAACGAAATAATAATAATATTTAAAAACAACATGGAGGCTGTGTGTGTGGACCGGTTTACGGCGGCTCAGCCCGGGGGCAAACCGTACGACGGGGGTCCGGACAGGTACCGTGAGAGAGGCAGCCGTTGACGCACGGTGCACGCACGTACAGGCTGCATGGTGGACCGGACCGGAGCTGCTGTGCTGAGATGGACTGTGTAACTTGAGGTTCGAGCAGGACGTGTCGCAGCTGCTTTTTTTTGTATTATTATTATTATTTTAATCTTCCCCCCCTTTGGAGCCGCTCATCGCACGTCTCATGTCGTCTGCGTTCAACACGTTGCCCCCGAACGAGGCTGGTCCCGGACCGGGTCACTGGTCCAGTCTGTCCGTCATTTAGGTAAGAGGAGCAGCCTGACACTATGTGTGTGTGTGTGTGTGTGAGACAGGGTGTTATCTCTGTTACACAGCGTGTGAGCAGGAGTAATGATGGGGATAATGATGATGCTCATCAGCTGATATCACATTAAATCAAGGTTAGTGTGTCTTGCTGACTCCTACTTGCCGCTGTCACGCTGGCTCTCTCCTCCCTTCCCACCCATATGATATGGTATGGACGCATGCACTTGCATGGAGGATGGTCAGTGTAATCTTTTTCTCTTGTTTGGGTTGTAAAAGGAGCTGCAGGCATTGGCCTAATGGGCTTATTGTGGGATCAGTTCTGTAATCACCTCCTGTTCCTTGTAGGGCTTTTTCAATACTGGTTCAAACACTAAAACGATACCAAAACACTGCACTATTTGGAGAGTATTTCTTTTTTCTTTCTACTCACCAATCTGTTAAATCTGTGTATTCACAGTGCTGAAAGAGTTGATGCTTGATGCACAACTTTTGATGGTGACACTGGATAATTGCTGGTTTTACAGGTTTTTGCATGCCATTGCTTGCTATGCCTTGAAATATCCACAGGCAGATAACTCCAGTGTTTTATTTATGTCACTGGAAGACTGATATTGGTATGTATGAGACAATTTGTCTGCATATTAATGTCCCGAAGCCTGTTTGTGCAGCCGTGTCAGGTCACAGGCTCTTTTATGTAACCTTAGCTTTAATATCCTATTTGCACTGAATTTGGAAACCCTGGTTCAGATAGTGGGACGACATGGTAACCTGGTGGATGGCACGGTCACCTCACAGTAGCGGGGTCCCTGGTTCGAATCCCGGATGGACCAAGGAAGCCTTTCTGTGTTCACATATATCACATTTGTGTGTGTCCGTTAGCTTTCTCCAGGTGCTCTGGTTTCCCCCGACTAGTTATAAAAGAAGAGATGGATGGATGGTTTCAGATATTCTGCTGCATGCAAATGGAACAAGCTCTTGAAGTTGCACATTTGGTATTTTAGAATGATGCACCTTTCATTTTCCTAACATTTGCTTCTCCTAATGTGATATCTTGCATCTGCGTGACTGTGATTGATTTGTAAATGTGTTTAGCCGGTGTAGGTCTATTTTGTGTCTTGAACAAGAGATCTCAATGAGACTTCCTGTTAAAGAAAGGATTTAACAATTACTACAATGTGCGACACCTCTCCTCAAGTCTACCCGTCTCTTCAGGAAGCTATTAATGATCATTTGTTTGCTCGTTTCAGGAAAAAAAAGTTCTGTGAATCAGGCTTTTCTGGTGGCAGGAAAGCAAACCCAAGCGTGTGTGTGTGTTTGTGTGTGTATTTGTGTGTGTGTTTGTGTGTGTGTGTGGGCCACCAACGCACAAAAGCAGATGGTCAGAGATGCAAACAGTCAGAGTCACGACTGATCTGTCTACGGCGGGAGCAGAGGTGATACACTACACACAGATTTAGATTTCAGTGCTCAGTGAGATCGTTTTGCTGATCACACGCTCGTTATTCGGCGCTCTAGATTGCGTCCCAGTTGTAACTGTGCCCGCCTGAGATCGTCCAACACAATCTGTGGAGCTCCCGGTGCAGCTGGACACAGGCTGCCTTGTTTTTCAATGAGATAAGAGTTTGCCCAGGGCGGTGGTGTCAGACTGCTGTGATGGACATTTAGACAGGGAGCAGAGAGGACTGTGTGTGTGTTTGTGTGTGTGTGTGTGTGTATGTGTGGGGAATGCAAAGTCATTACCATGCTGCGAGTGAAAGATAAGGAAATCTGTTGGATTCCCCACAGGACACGCTTAAGGTGTTTTGACCACTTGCACAAGTAGAGGTGGCTGGATTTATATACGTTACTGTGCATACTGTACATTTAGCAACACTCACTGAGTCGACGAAAGAAGAGAAAAATCCAGCAATTCTTGCAATGAATTTTCATCGAAGAAACGGAAGAAAAAACTGTTTTTTTTCCTGACGATCAATAATAATCCTATAATGGTCTTCAGGTCAGTCGCATTTATTGATTTCTTTATTTTAGCTCTTGAAGTTCATGATACTTAACTGCAGCCTGTGAATTTCTCGGTTTTTGTGCGTTTGATTTTTCTATTGAAAGCCTCTCCCGTCCCGATTATACTTTCATAAGCCTTTCAGCCCAACAAAATAAACATAATTCCTGTCGAACGTAGAAGCAGATTCTGTTTGACAGAAAATCATGTTTTTTTGTGCTTTTTTTTGTATACTCCATGCCAGTGAGTGTCTAACCTCCACAAATTGCCTCTGGTACTAAGGCTTCCCAGATGGTCGTGGCTGTGCTACTCGTGTAGGAAGTGGGTTGAAGTCTGTAAAGAGAGTAAATTAGCATTAATTCCTTCTGTCATATGGAGGGATGGGGAGGGTCTGGGGTCAGCGATGTGTGGGAAGCTTGATCTGACCATCCATTATCTCACTCGCTTTGTACATTAACAGTTTCTCAGAAACACGGGACACACACACACACACGCTGTTCACTCTCACTTTCCCACCCAGGGGTAATTTAGAGTCTCCAATTTGCCTTAACAAGCATTTTTTTTAGACTGTGGGAAGAGAAAAAGAAGATGCAAACTCCAAGCCAACATGCTTCACTAGCCATTACTATTGAAATAATGTGTGTATGTGTGTAGTATTAGTGTGTGTGTGTTGGTCGTTTTGTGGGTTTATATACCATCGTGGCCTGTGTATGGTTGTTTGAAAACTAGGGTTGGCACGGTAGTTTGGGTGGATAGCACTGTGCTCGCAGCCTGGTTGGACTGATAGCCTCTCTCATCCGCAACATGCATGTTGAGGTTGATTGCCCCCAGGTGTGAGTGTGAGACTGAATGGTGTGTGTGTGTCCTTTGATAGACTGGTAACCTGTGTGGTGGGAAAGGCTCTAAGCAGAATCCCATTGGGTACAGCTATGAGAGCACATCAAGGTAATGGATATATGTTTGATAACGAACAGGTAACTGCAGTAAAGAAGAGTAAAGCTGCGTCTGACCTCATGGCGGCTTCACTGGTACGTTCACTCCGTACATATGATCCAAGCTGAGACCTCGGCTCAGGGTGTCTGTCTGCACTGGATCCTGATTTAATACCAGCGCTCTCTCTCTCTCTCTCTCTTTTTTTCCACTGAGATTTAGATCCTGCCTGCCTCTGTGTTGTGCAGCCAGCCAGGGAGGTTTTTATGTGCGGGGAAACACACAATGCTGCGATACTACAAACTGAGCTGGCCGTCTGCCACGCCATAATGAATGCAGCTGATCAGCTGATAGTGGAAACATTGAGTTTTATTCGATAGCATCAAGGCACCTCCACCCCACCGCCCCAACACACACACACACTCACACACACACAGATACACACACACAGTGTGGATCTGTCAGATCTGGCTGATAGCAGATCTGCTAAATCTAACTTCACTGTTTAACCTTTAACCCTGGACCACTGGAGTACCTCAGTATCTGACAGTTCTCCTCTCAAACAACAACCGTCCATCCATCACATTATCCACTTTGTACTACTTTTTTGTGATTGTTGCGGAGCGAATGCAGCCTGCACAGGTCATCACAACACACACGCACACACGCACGCACACACGCACACGCACACGCACGCACACTCATGCTTATGCCCGCAGCAATTTAGAGTCTCCAATTGACCTCCAGTTGTTTTTGGTCTGAATGGGAGTCAAACCTCGGTCTCTCCGGCTGTGAAGAGGCTGTGTTATCCAACATCCCCCATGCCTCCTCTTGGTCATATATATCAAACTTAATTCCTATTCCTAACAAACCTGTGTTTCATCTAATGTGAGAGATATTTGCTCTTGTCTCAGATTTGGGGAAAATGTCTGATAACAACAGTTATGTATTACAATTAAATAACCTTTATATTATAATACATGTAAAATATTGTTAATGTTGTTAAATACATTTCATGATTGATTTTGTGAAACGTAAAGCTGTAAGTGTAGGTCATTGTTGATCACTTTTAGCAGAGACAAATATTGATCTGCTGTCATTGTGGCTCCTCATAGATTTTGCTGAGCTCATCTTTCTTCTCGAGCTGGTCGCTGTAGGTCATCGTTGGCGAACGAGTGCTTTTCATCTGGATTCGCCGGCTGATTCCCGCTTTGCTCTATCTTCTGTGCTGTAGGATGACGCCTCTCGGCCACAGCTCCTCCGTCTCCTCCCCGTTTCCTCATCGCCGACGCTCCGAGCGCTCCTGAACCTCTGTTTCGGCTGACACCCCCGTGCGGACGGTGATGCGACGGTTCGTCTACTGCAAGGTGGTGCTGACCACCTCCCTGGTGTGGGTGCTGGTGGACGTCTTCCTGCTGCTCTACTTCAGCGAGTGCAACAAATGTGACGACAGGAAGGACCGCTCGCTGCTGCCCGCGCTGCGAGGTGAGTCCCCAGGGAGCGTCCTGAGGTCACAGCGGAGGCTGGACGGAGCCGAGCCGTTTCTGGGGAGGATCATTAAGCACTCTGTCCCCGCTCGCTGGAGCTGTCTGAGATCACTGTGTGCAGCCAGGGTTCCCACACGTCCTAGAGAACCGGAAAACGACCAGAAAATACATGGAAAATGAGAATTGTTGCTTCTCTCCAGACAGTTAGGGGGGCTCGCACATGCTCACTCTGCGCGTTTGTCTCAATTTCTATGCATGGGAGAGCTTATTTCACAGACGAGTTGGGGCCTCAGACTCGTAGGGGTGCGGGAGGGATAAACAGGAAAGCAATCTGGGTAAATGTACAAAATGTCAAAAGTGACGTATCGAAAGTGAGGGGTGCTGCATCCGTGTTGGCGTGACAACGTGTCTGTCATACCGCAGGATCTATGAATATTCTAGAAAACTGATTTCAACAAAACAGACAGACAACAGACAAGAGCCGTCCCATCACAGGAGAACGTCAGTCTAAGATCAGGGCTATCTATTTAAACACTCTGCAAGGAGTATTACTGAGACAAAGAAGACTTGGTGAGGATGGAGGAATTTTAGGATTTTAAAGGAAGATAATTCTTGGATTTCAGTCACTGTGGGAGATGTGAAGGGAATGATTGAGTGGAGAAACGTCTTGAAGGCTGCTAGTTCAATAGCATATAGAGCGATGGATTTGGATTGGATTCTTAAGATCAATTCACACGTGAGTTTCTTTTTCGCATGTCGCAGGCTATGACAGTGAAACCAATGTTTCTATTCATAGCAAGTACAAAAAAACCAACAAAATCCTCTCTCAGCATAAAACTACACCTTCCAGTGTGTTCCTGTGGCTCAGGGGCAGCCACGGATCTGAAGGTCGGTGGGAGGATCCCAGCCCCCTGTAACCGCCACTGTATAAAAGTGGATAAGCATAAAAGCACTTGTTTAATGACGAAGAATGTGAAACTGTAAACCTATGTGTGATGCTGTTCAGTGGGAGGATAAACCTGTTCATCCAGAAAAAATCCCAAACACCAACATCATGAAACATTAGAGCAGAGATGCATAAATAACAGTACAAATCAACATATTAACAGACAAACATATAAAACCACACACACATCATCTGAAACAGTCGCCAACTGTCAGGAATTAACATGAAATGAATTCAATTAAAGCTGCCAGACTAGATGACGCTCAAAGTACCGAGCATATCTATAGACTAAAAAAGAAACTGAATCCAATCAAAAATAACAAGAATCAAAGAGTCATGAAAAGGAACAAATGAACTGATTAAGCAAGGAAGAACGTCTGGATGCCTGGATGTGTCTTAACGCAGCTGTAACCTGGGCTTCACTTCCTTCCTTCAGGCACAACAAGACGGTAGTTTTGACTCGAGTAGGTACAGACGACAGGTACACCTGGAGGATCAGTCACTTGCAGGTACATACAGTATGTATATAACATATATATATGTATGTATTATAGCTGCCATCCTCTCCCCGGATGTTCACCAAGGGGAAAATCCTTTGCCTCCGCGGTCAGAGGAACCCTCTCTCATATGTCGTTTCATCACTTCACAACAATCTGAAGAAATCATTTGTGGCTATTGATATGTAAGAGAAAAAGTATGAATTGAATTTTGGTACAAGCAGCTGATAGAGAGCAACCTGTGAGGCTGCTAAAGAGTGTGTTAATCGACCTCTAAAAACATATGGTAAGGATGAAATGTCCTTCATCTGTGTAGTGTGTGGAGGTTTCTCAGATCAAACTAAACTTAAAGCACTTTAGCAGAGTTCATTCCCCCATGTGCCCTACAGTAAGCAGGTTTCTAAGAGGCTTGTTAAGCTGCTTTTAGGGTCAATGAAGCACAGCTTCCAGCTACTGAGACTGATTGCTACAAAACACACCGTCGGACCAAAGTTACTTCAGAGGATGTCTCAGATACGACCAAATGTGATGGTCATTTGCTCTGAGTGCTGATATTCTTCAGAGAATGTTTTCTAACAAAGCTGAAAGTGAGATCAGTTTGATCTTGTTAGGCGAGATCTGTTTCATGTCACTCTTCATTGAGCACTCATGTGTTCACTTTCTGAGCAGAATCTGTTTACCTCAGTTTTACTTATTCCTCAAGTCCCAAATTATCTGTTGGTGGGATTTCAAAGAGAATCGATCATCCACCCATCCATCCATCCATCCATCCATCCATCCATCCATCCATCCATCCATCCATCCATCCATCCATCCATCCATCCATCCATCCATCCATCCATCATCATCTTAGTTGCTTTATGCCCACACACACACACACACACCTTTCACACTCAGAGCCTGGAACGACACGTTCTGCTTTAACTAACGGACACAGTGACACAATAAATCTGCTAATTTCTGCAGTGTGACATCACCTTTCTTAGAGCTTTATATGTATCATTAACTCTTAATGATATCATTAACTCTTAAGTCTTGGCCTCCAGATGAAGGTGTGTGCAGTTTTTTTTGTACATATTGAATTGTCATTATTGTCTCTGAAACACACAACAAGATATGACATGCTCGATATGAAAGTAAGAGTGCTTAACAAACAGTAATAAACAAGGAAAGTCAAACTCGAGCAAGAACAGGATTTCTAGTTAAATAGTTGAAATGATTTAAGATGGTTTTCCATGAATACCATATGATGGTGTAGAGTATTGCACTTATAACTGAAGATGTGATAAAAGCCTGGGTGCAAAGCTGTTTTTGTGTGGCTTTATCTGATAATTGATATTTTCACTTACACATCACAAAGAGCAAGAGATTTAATGTTAATATTAGAAAACCCTTCAATATTTACACAAATATTACTGATTACATATATAGATTGAATGTCTCAAACCTTAAACATCCTGGACTGTACACTTCAATTATTTGCAATCCTTTTTTTCTCTCTACAGTGTCAGAAAAGTAGATTGTCCCTTTCATATGCAGGAGGCTTAAAATAGAGCTGATGTGTGGCTGCATTTAGCAGGAGTGTTTTTGTAGAAGTCATCTTTTTGCTCAGACGGTTGGAGCTGAACCCAGCATGTGTTAAACTGGCCCGAGGTTTACGGAGACCGACCTGGAGACGGTTACGAGGCCTCCTCGGCTTGACACCCACTGGAACATCTTTCAGTGGCGTTTGGAGCTGACTCACCGTCAAGGTGAATTGACTCCTTCTTTCTACAACGTGGAGTTACACAACCACAATGGAAAGTCACGGTCACTCTGTGCTGTACAGGACAAAATAGCTCCCCGACAATAGTTTTCATCTCACACAGATCGGTTAGAATAAAAATAGTCTGGTTGGGCTTCTGAGAAAAAAATCTTGTGTTATTTTGTCATTGCAAATGATGGTGTTTGTTCCTCATTCATTTAACTGAAGCTGCAGTTTCCAAAAGATAGAAAAAAAAGAGATCAGTTGTTTATTTCATCATTAAGATAAAAAAAGCAGAAGTAGAAGTAAACAGAAGAACAGAAATCAGTTGCATCATCTTATTAATTCTCTACCCTAATTTACAATAATTAAAATGACTGAAACAAGTCATAAGAATGAAATGATACATTTCTCCCCCCTCCCAAATGATCTGTTTCCCAGTTGTTGCAGCTCTTAATTTATTTTGTTTATTATATGCAATATTTACAGCACTTTCCCTTATTGATGCTTAAGCTGATGAAATAATTACTCAGACGTGTGTGTGTGTGTGGAGGAGGGAGCAGTAGTCACAAAGTCTCTGGGAGGATGGTATGTTGCACTAGTCATGGTGCTAATGAACCTCGGGACTTGTATAATTTAAGCAGAATTAAACAGATAGGAGCGTTATTGATCCCTGTGGGAGGAACTTCAGTTCCAGTAACCGCACCATGTTGGAACTGAAAGTGAGAGTCAGAACAGACAGTGGACACTCCTAAACCAGTGTTCCTCCGCTCCAGGCCTCCTGCATCTTCTAGATGTTTCCGGAATTCTGGGAAGAGGACCAGAATTGAGGAAAACCACTCTACACTAAAAAGATGGTAAATGCTGAGCTAATCTAACACAACTGATATAGCTACTGTTAAGTAAAGCAGTAGGGTGGTTGAGAGGAGAAGGTGGTCTGTGATTTTGGTGACTGGATGGACGATTGATTCCTCTTCCTCGGTTGTTGGCTCTTCGTTCTGTTCTTCTCGGCCACAGGCGGTTTATTCGTCCAGGTCTCCCATCCAGTTAGTGGTTGCAGTGGGTCCCATGTCACTCATTTCAGTCCTATTAAACTTGTGAGTAAATATATTAGTCAGGTTGGGATTTGGATTCCCCGTGTATCTGATTTCCCAGTGGGGGAGAGAGTTACCAGAGATTTCTTTCCCCCTAGTTTCAAATTTTCATGAATGTGTTTTCTTTCACTTTAAAAATGTCTTTTGTCTTTCTATTTGATTTCTGTTTCATTATGTCTGACAGATGTGATAAATTTGGGGATATGAAGACATGTTCAGACAGAAAACTTGAACAAATAACTGTTTCACACAATAGGTTCATCAGCTTTTGTCAGAATCAGCTTTTGTGCAGTGATGGCTCAGTGACTAGTGCTGCAGCATCACAGCTGGAAGGTCTCTGGTGTGTACCCTGGTCAGACTGGGTCTGTGTGGAGGCTGCATGTTCTCCCTGTGTCTGGGTAGGACTCTGTCAGTACTCTGGTTCACTCCCACAGTCCAAAAACCTGCATCTTTAAGTTGTTTGGAGACTAAATTGCCCCTGTGTGTGAGTGTGAGAGTGAGTGGTGTGTGTGTGTGTGTGTGTGTGTCCTCTGTCTAGGGTGTATTCTTTGCTTTCACTCCATGTATTTGTGCTGGAAATAGGCTCCAGCTGAATCCTGGGACACAGTTGGAAACAAAGCTGTGGTTAGCATCTCCCTGGGATGGTGTGTTGCAGTAATGGTGACAGTAAACATCACAGTGGTGAAGTCGTAGCCGGATTAGTAGTCATAGTTAGTTAGTTTTCTGCGGGGTGCTTTGTTCTGCCTGGCTGTGGCTGCGTGCTCAACAGCAGCTTGTCTGATACATAATACAACAACAGCTGGGTCATCCTCACAGGCAGGAAGCCGAGCGGAGCAGCAGAGGAAGGAGCTGGAGGTAAACTATGGAGA
Organism: Karalla daura; assembly: GCA_029224185.1. NCBI lineage: Eukaryota > Metazoa > Chordata > Actinopteri > Chaetodontiformes > Leiognathidae > Karalla > Karalla daura. The sequence continues at coordinate 11,504,316 of CM055202.1, forward strand.
AAAGAGAATGAATCAATCTTGTAATAGAGCTTCCAACTGTGCACCGGTACACAGACCCGGTCCCCTTTTTCTTTTTTTTTCCTTTTTCCATCTGTAAAGTAGAATGAAAAGAGCCAGGGGGACAATCTTCCTGCCGACTGAGTCGACCCGGACCAGAGGAAATCTTGCAAAAAGGGATCAAGAGAGGTCCAGCCGAACTCAGACAAGACATTTCAGTAATGAAATGCAGTGAGAAGAAGTCGAGCATGTAGCGCGTGTCTATTTAGAGTGTGGGGCTGCTAATCACAGAGCTGACAGGCAGACGGGGGGGAGACGACAGCCACTTTATTTTTGTTGGGAGCTGAAATATGAGCGATGTGAGCCTCAGAACACTCATTACCTGTGAATGGGAGGGGAACCTTTTCAGTGTAATTGCTGGGGATAAAGCTGCGGGCAGACACACTGAATTAGATTGATTGACCCGAGGACAGACAGAGGCACTGTTTTCCCCCCAGATGATCGCGGCCATCCTTTCTAATGAACGCTCTGTGTCAGGAGACGCTCGAAAATACCACCGAGGGTTTGTTTCCTTGGGCTCGTCTGATCTCTGCGTCCCTCTCCGAAACCGCATTTGCACGCTTGAGTGTTTCCAGGAGTCATAATCCATCCGACTGCTTTTATCGTTTTACAGATGGGGAATGTTGCAGGTGCAGGTCGTGCAAAATAAAATCCTAATTTAGTTGCGAATCAACAGTCGTTCATTTTGATTTTGTGGTAATGTAAAAGTTGTATTACTTAAAATATGATCTGATAATCTAAGAGACATAAAGGGCTGCCTGATGGGGCGTAAATATGCCGACAGGTACATCATAATCGATCTACCTGTTAAATGTAAGAGGTCTGTAAACAAACACACACCTCCACTGCTTTCTCTGAGAGCTATACTGTTTCATCTAAAACCCCCCTGAACCCACAAGATAACACTTGACACATTCAGTGCTAACGAGCTGGAGCTAACAATGCCAACACGCGCTCAGAGTGCCGTATTCACCCTCTTCTTTTAGTATGTTCGTCTGCTAATTTATTTATTAAGTCATTTAAGATATAGTCATTCAGAGCTCCTCAATGACTATATAAAGCAGTGGAGAAGCTCTCTGCAGCCAGACGGTGTTGTTTTGAGAAAGCTCAGTTGCTGACTTGAATTGATTGTCAAAACAGTTTTGAAAAAGAAAAAAATAAACAACATCCCAGCAACATCCCTCGCTGCAACTATTTTCATTTAAGAAATCACAAATTGTGTCGATATAATACACTAGTGCAGACTATCATGGAGAAATATGGCATTGGGCACATGTTGACAATGGCTCAAGTCAAAGTGCAAAAGGAGCAATAGAGATGCTTTTATATGGGAGCCTAGGGGACGTGTGCTGGAGTTGTTGAGACGCTATCTAGGAAACAGGCAGCAGATTGTCCAAACTGACAAATACATTTCCAGTGGCAGGGATGTGAAATGTGGTCAGGACTGACTACATTCATTTTAAATGATAATTGTACATTGGCAAATACATGAAATGGTCTCATAAGGAGACATGGGATGTCTTTGTTGTATTGATTGTGGGATGAATGTGTGTGTAATGAGACGAGGTTGTAAATAAGCACGACCATGATCTCTAATTGTTCTGTGTTTCGATGGTATTTGTGTTTGAAATGAACTTGAAATGAACTACTGATATATTAAAATGTGACTTGTGAGACTGTGTAGACCAGTAATTGCAGAGGTTGAAGATCAGTGCTGCATTCAAGGTGAGGAAATCAATAGAATAGACTGTGTATGACTGAATGTGCTTCCACACAAATGAAAACCCTCTTACGTCCTTTTGTGAAATACGTTTTTCCAACAGAGTCACAGACAGGCCACATGCATCACATATGGGTTTATCCACGCTTGAAACAAACACTTATTTCCCTGATTATTTTGTAATGTTGAAGCTGGAGCAGAAATGGCAGAAAAGTGGTGGAAAAATGGGACTGACAGTCTGCCTTGTTATTTCACGGCCCGGGGACTCGCCTGCAAAACTCCCAAAGTATTGTGCAGCAGCTCATAACTGACTGTACCGTTCTGCACATTATTACGCCTGGCATTTTTCAATTTCAAAATTACCTACATGATTTCTCATTTCATAGACGCATCCCAGAGCCGTTTTGATGTTTTGCTGCATTTTCCACCGGCCGAGTTAATCCCCACCTATAGTTTGACGCTTTGGGGAGGCCGGGGGTATATTTGAGGGACGTGCAGCTCGGTAATCCAGCTCCAGCATCGAGCAGTGTCCATTTGATTTAAGCCGGCGTCCAAATGGAGAGCGCTAAAGAAAGAGAGCAGGATCGTTTGAGGTGAACAATCCGGCAGACAGCGGGCCCGGCTCCACCAGGGGTCGGAAAAGGAATCCTCTTAACCTGGGGCCTCGCGGCTAATGTGAACTGTGTGTCCCCCTTTCACAGAAATCACTGCCACTGCTCTGACAGATTATGGAGAGAGAGGGAGAGAGATGGGACGAGAGGACAGCGATAAACCCATAGAAAGGTTATTTACCTCTCGGAGAGGAGAGCAGGCTCGGCAGCAGCAGCAATAACGCTGGAGCTGCTGTTTTGCAGACATATTCCTACAGGAGCAAGGAAGATCCCAGGAATGATTATGCATTCGTACCGGGTCTCCATCTTTGAGTACGTCCTCCCGAATCTTTTAATTCCGAGCTTCGTAACGGATGAAATTAAACCGAGCGTGGCAGCCGGGGGTGCAGCGCTCTGAAGCCCAGTCGGCTCATCCTCGCCCGTCTCAAATGTCCTCTTCACGTCCACTGACACGTGAGGAGACGCATCCACATCCACAGCATATATGGGACATATCGGCACATTTTCTGGCCCGTTATGGAGCGCGGCCCTATACCTGCGCCCTGCGGGGAGCACGAGCTGCTCCTCTGCAGGTTGATTCCAATGTTTTCTCGCTCACTCTCGCAGAGACTTTCATTTTCCGGAGCGTTCGGAGGCGCACGCTTTGCTGCGCCCTCCTCGGGTGCCCAACAGCCGTTTTTCAACAGCCGCCACACACGCATTGTTCATTCCCTTTGTCGCGGACGCGTTTAGGTCGGAACAAAGGGGAGATTCGTTTCCCCAGATCAGCTGATTATGTATGAATCTAAAGCATCAAATGGTTTCCAACGCATCGCAGGTGGATGCGGGCTGTTTTTAATTAGATTTTAACACGGAAATGCACCTCGCGTGATCACGTATGCACTTTGAGTTCCAGACAGCGCTTCGAATCCAAATTCAGTGAGACAAACGCTCAACATGCAGCTCCACATACAGTAGGTAGCAGGGCATCAAATAACGATGTGTCAAATGTAAATGTAAACTCGGTGAACTAAGTGCAGTGCAGGAGATGAGGAAAAAATCTATCTATATAAAAGCTAAATATGCGAATCAATCAGTTGAGCATGCACAGGCTGATGTGGGACTGATGCTCTCCGTTGCCTGAGTTAGAGGAAAATGCAGCGCGTCTGAGTTTCTGGTAGGAGAGCAGGGCAGGCGGCCAGCAGACTGGGGTCAGCGAGGTCAGCCGGGACTCATTACTCTCACTTGAGAGGAGCGGAGCGGATTCAGGACATTTGTAATTTACTGCTACTTGTTGTTTTCATATTGCTTCCTTATCAAGGGCGGGACGGTATATAAGTGGTGTTGTTTTCGGATGCAGCTTGACCTCAGACTCTCACCTCTATGCCGCAGGAGGGGGCCCCAATACAATAACAGACCTGATTTCTCATCTGATATTTTCCTTTTTTTCTTTCTTTTTTGCGTGTGCGTGTGTGTGTGTGTGTGTGTGTTCTGGTCCAGCGGTGATATCGCGCAGCCACGAGGGCCCCGGCGAGATGGGCAAGGCGGTGAACATCCCCAAGGACGAGCAGGAGAAAATGAAGGAGCTCTTCAAGATCAACCAGTTCAACCTGATGGCCAGCGACATGATCGCCCTCAACCGGAGCCTGCCGGACGTCAGGCTGGACGGGTACGCCACCCCACGTCACACCTCTCCGTGCCAACATGCCTCCACTTTGAGGCACTTTTTTTTCCCTTTCCTTTTGTCTTTTTTACTTTCACACTCCAGCGTTCGCACCAACACGTATGAGGTGTGTGTGTGTGTGTGGGGGGGGGGTCAGCGAGACGGCAGGCATCCTCGCTCTCAGACGGGATGAAACGCTCCCAGACGTCAACGCGGCGTCACTGCGGCGATTTAAAACCACGTTTGAAGTTGTTTGTCGGCTCCGTCAGATGGCGTTGCTATGAATAGCCGGTGTGAGACGGCGTCTGCGACTGGGCGGGGCCCTCCAGCGTGCGCGTCAGGCCTGAGGCGGGAGCCGGAGGAGCGCCTCGCTCACCCTCGCTCCAACATCCGCCTGAGCACTCGCCGCAGATCCGAGGAGCGGTGTGCGCGAAACGCGAAGCGACGCGGGTCGTCCCCGGACCGCTGACTGCATCATCCGGGGCGATTCATGCTTTGAATATGAACATGAAGTCGCGTGGACTCGGCGCTTTTCATTAAGTGGAGAACAAGCGAGCGCCGGCAGTCAGACGCTCCGCTGGAAGTAGGCCACGACGGTGTCTCCTCACACCTACTGTACGTCCCACATCTCCTCTGAATCGTTCATGCATAAACCCATCCGAAAAGCCAAATCGACACTTTTTTTTTTCTTTGCTATGCAGAGACGCGAATCTAAAGATTAGTTTTGCTTGCGTCGTGTGAAAGAAGACCCACATTACAGCGTCAACGGAGCGTTTGGGCTGATTGGGACGACTCCAGTTCTTTCCTCTTCGGGCTCCATCCGCCCCCCCGTATAAATATTCCAGCAGTGCACACCCCAGCCCTGCACAATTTCACCAGCCTCGTGCTCCAGCATTTGCCCAGAGCCAGGCAGAAGTGTCAGCCGCTGCCTCTGAAGGGCAGTAACATTTTGTCTTGAAGGCACGCCCCCCCCCCCCCTTCCCCCGGCCTGGTTGTGTCAGTCAGCGGTGTCACTTTGAATAGACAGGCCTGAACCAGCAGCGCTGTCTGCTCCGATGGCTCCCCTCCTCCTCCTCCTCCTCCTCCTCCTCCTCTCCTCCTCCTGGCCGGGCCGTCCACTGCCTCCACTTCTGAAACTCATTGTTTATGCACCATCGCTACAGTAGCAGCAGCAGCAGCCTAAGTTTACCACATCCACTCTCTCCGCCTTTGACAGACATCACGTCAAGCCAAGGACACGCTGACATGGCTGTCAACACTGGTTTTTACTTTTCCTTACTTTTCTTTCTGGAGGTATTTTTCAGTAGATCTCACATGACAATGTTTTTTCTTTTTTTGTCCTCTTTTTTTTGCAGCAGAGCAGCAGGACACGCTCGCACACTCTCCTCTCAGACACTTTTCATGCAAGATAATGAGCTGCAGGCACAGAGCACCACTGTGCTGCTGCTGCTGCTGCTTCAGCCTGGAAACAACACTGTAGTTTCACATCAGGATACATGAGTACGGTCTGGTACACTCATTTTTTTAATTTGAGTGTTAATATCAAACTCACAGTCTCATCTAAATGACCGTAACATGCAAAACCCTGTTAACACTTTTTGGGAAGTCCTTCAAAGTGTCACCTCCCTCCTTCCCATCTGTCTCCAGTCTCACATGCAGCTTCCCCTTTGCTTCTCCTTTGCTCCTCCAGCTGCAAGACGAAGGTGTACCCGGACGACCTGCCCAACACCAGCATCGTGATCGTGTTTCACAACGAGGCGTGGAGCACGCTGCTGCGCACCGTCCACAGCGTCATCCACCGCTCTCCCAGACACCTGCTGCTGGAGATCATCCTGGTGGACGACGCCAGCGAGAGAGGTGGGTCCCCGGACACGAGATGCACGTGCACCTGAGGCCGGAGGGACGGACCGAATGTGCTGAATTTAATCAAAGAACTGACATTTAGATTTAGAGCTGCAGTGATCTATCACCTGACTCTGTTGTTTGGTAAATCTCTGAATATGTCGGTTTAAAACATGTTAGAAAAGAGTGCTGGAGACGAGGCAACTTTGTTCCAACTGTTTGTTTTTGTCTGAATGGTCGAGAGGCTGAGATGTTCAATTTAGACTCAGAAAACAAGTAAATACTGGAAAAAAGGTTGTGAAAATTGAACATTTTTGTCATTTTGGCTCCCGAAAATTGCTGCCGGTCAGCAATCAGTCGATTGCCGAGTGGATAAATTGACTTATTTCCTCTGGCTTTGTCAAGTTAAACAGCTCTCTCGCTCTCTCTCTCTCTCTCTCTCTCTCTCTCTCTCTGGCCGTCAGACTTCCTGAAGAAGAAGCTGGAGAACTACGTGCGGAGCCTGGAGGTGCCGGTGAGGATCCTGAGGATGGAGCAGCGCTCGGGTCTGATCAGAGCCCGGCTGAGGGGGGCGGCGGCCACCAAAGGCCAGGTCATCACCTTCCTGGACGCCCACTGCGAGTGCACGGTGGGCTGGCTGGAGCCCCTGCTGGCCCGCATCAAGGAGGACCGGTGGGACCCCCAGGCCCTCAGCCTCACCCCCTCCCACACACACACACACACACACCCAGCACGCTTTGAATAATGAATGAACTCGGCCTCTCATTGTCCATCGCTGCCCAGAAAGGCAGCTTTAATAAACCGATATTATCACATTTCACTCGAGTTGCATCATGGAGCGTTTGAGCCCGAGCCGCGTGTGTAGTAGGAGTATGGACGGGCCGGCGGTTCTGGACGCACAGGGAGCATGATCAGGACGGCGCCTCGCTGGGGAACCCGTCTCTAATGACCGCCGCTCGGTTTGTGGCGTCGGCTCTGCGAGACGCCGCTGGCCATGCCGTCTGGGCGCTAGCAGGGACCACGCGGACAAATCAAACCAGGCCGGGCTTCAGGGAAGGCTGATCTTGGTCGTTGTTTTGTCAGCTTAAAGAGTTTGCACAGTCCGGACGAATAAGAGACAGGGTGTTGTATGTGGCGTGTTGTTTGTCAGAGCACCAGGCTTAAGACATGAACAGGCGGACGGATTGATGACGATCACTCTCCCGCTACGCCTCTCTCATCCGAGGTCAGACATGTCCGTGGTCCCACGGGGAGGAAGTCGGCATCGCATGGCTCTGAATATTATATTACAGATCCATTACGCCTCTCGCTGCAGATGTGTAGCGCGGCTGCAGACCGATGAGACGGCAGCGCTGTGATTGATGACACGGGACGTCACGGCGGCTCTGAGAGGCTCCGAGAGGCTCCGAGAGGCCCGTCGGACCGCGGCTCGCCGACATTAACGTTCCTGTGTGACGCTGACGTGCGCCGCATGGGCAGACGGCACATGTCTTCAGTCGTGTCTAACACATCAAGACGCTCTCCGTCTCTGAGTTCCACCGCTACGTATTTTGACAGGACGGGGAATACGTTTGTGAGGTTGAGAACGCGGGTCTGGTGATTATTATACATTACCGTGAAGCAGTCCTGGTTCTACACAAGTGGCAGTGCTGAATATATTATATACAAACAGGGCAGAGACGCTTACCTACCTCGTATCTTAACAATTCTCCACTCAGCCCTTATTGACAAACACACATTTTAAACGGTGGAGGTTGATCAGAGTGCTGGACATGAATAAAGAGCAGAGCAAGTAAATGTTTAGACAGATAAAAGGCTGTAAAACAACAGAACATGTCGTATAATCTGAAAATACATTCGATGTGGTCGTGTACTGTACAACTATAAAAATGTCAAAGAAAAATTCACATTCACACACACAGGGGTCTCAAATGGACCGAAATGGTCAAACAGGGATACAAACCATAGCTCCACTAGGTTCAATTCACCAAGCCACCAGTTTCAACAAATGCAACTCTTGTGATAGGAACTGATTCCCAACAAGTGAGGATGCAGTGTTAAACATTAATGAACCAGTCTGTTTATTTAAACAGAACAAAGTTCACACTGTGTTTAGACCATCAAATGAATTCGGTCCGCCTGTTTTGTTGTTCACACCGTTTGTGACGTGCGGAGCTATTCTAAAAATCACCGTCTGGTGTCGTGTCCTGATTGAGAGTGGTGGCGCTGTGTCCCTCAGGACGGCGGTGGTGTGCCCCATCATCGACGTCATCAGCGACGAGACGTTCGAGTACATGGCGGGCTCGGACATGACCTACGGCGGCTTCAACTGGAAGCTGAACTTCCGCTGGTACCCCGGTCCCCCAGCGCGAGATGGACCGACGCAAGGGAGACCGGACTCTGCCCGTCAGGTACGACGAGAAGGTCCCCCTCCTCCTCCTCCTCCTCCTCCTCCTCCTCCTCCTCCTCCTCCTCCTCCTCCGAGCACTTTATTTAGATAATGAGTTATTAACGGTGAGAAGGACTGACACAGGAAAAGGTGCAGAGACACTTTCGGGGCGTCAAAGCAGATGTGAGTTCTCGCTTTGGATTGCCACGGGTTTGTGTGCGAGGCGGCAGATCCCGCACACAGCCGAGCGTCTTCACAAGAACTCCTCCCATGGAAAGTGCCATTTTTATCCCAGGACAGAAATAGATCTCTCCCCCCCCTCTCTCTCTCCCCGCATCCCTCAGATGAAAACGATTTCCTAAGTGGTGTCCTGATCGTGGTGTTTGCACCCTGCTGGAGTCCAACAGCGTACGAGCCCATTTGATGCAAAAAAAGGAAAGCAAAACAAAACCCAAAGCTTGAAACTCTTGTTTTGTGGTGCGGCTGCACAGAACCGGGCACGCTTTGTCATCCATATGCAAATCACTCGCAGCAACAAACAAAATCCTTAATTAAGGGCCCACTTTGACAATTTGGAACAAAGCCTTAGAGGGGTAATTACTTCTATCTTTCAATTCACTCTTTGTCAGACAAATTGCTCTTTTGTTAGACTTCCAGTATTCCTCCGAGTCGCACAAAGATACCAGTAAATAAAGCGCAAAGGGGACGAGTTCACCTGTTTTTTTTTTTTTTTTTTTAACTTGTGTTCATGTGTCTGTTGCAGGACTCCCACCATGGCGGGAGGACTGTTCTCCATAGACAAGGCGTACTTTGAAGAGATCGGGAGCTACGATCCAGGGATGGATATCTGGGGCGGAGAGAACCTGGAAATGTCCTTTAGAGTAAGCACGCGATCGTGACGCCTAGCTCGGCTTGAAAGCAGCACGCACACGCGCCCCCCCCCCCCCCCCCCCCCCCCCCCCCACCTCTGTTCTCACTCGCCTGCATCTTCTCCCCGAGTCGCCTCTGAGAGTCGCAGGAGCGATGTCAATGAAGCCAAAGTGAAATATTTTTACCTCTTACTCTTTTACATTACCGGCTCGTTTGAGCGGTAATTTGATTAGAGCGCGTCTTGATGTTGGATCTATTTTTTGCTGTGTCGCGGGGGGAGAAAAAGAAATCAAAATCGAGTGAGAAAGGAGGTAATTGCACACATCAAAGCTCCCTGTTCCTGCCCATCCTGCCCTGATTGATTTGCAGCTTCACAGAAACGGCGATGGCGCAGGGCTGTTAATTGCTGACAGGTAACGGGGCGGCGGTGACGAGCCGAGACGTTCCAAGTCAAATCCACGCTTCAAGTCTCCTCTGAACCTCAGTTCATCCTCGGCACACATTCAAAAGGCAGCTCCACTGTTCTTTTCAGGGCAAAAGAGTAGGAAAACACAACGAAAGAGCCTGTTTTGCAATTAGATATATATATATATATAGAGAGAGAGAGAGAGCAAGCAGCAAGATTAAAATATGCAAATTGCAGTTAGAAAATAAGCGTTTCAGTCGGAGCTTTTCTGACATCTGGGAGATTAGTGCAGGTACGGGAACAATGTGGCGTAGAGTAAAAAAAAAAGAGAAAACTACAACCCTGCCATAACGCACATGTCTGTCCGCACAGTGTGAACGTGCTGCTCTGCAGCGGCGCAGGCAGATCTCCATCAGAAACGGTGACGCTGGGCCGACGGCGTGGCGTGCGGGGCGTCCGTGTCTTGTGACTCATCTTTGCAGCAGCATCCATGTCTGAAGCCTGCGAGTCCACCCGGACTTTATTGGTTTTGCCGCCGCGCTGCCTCAGGCGGTTCTCTGCTTCTCGCTCGGTGTCAGTCGCGTTTCAAATCAAACATGTCACAAGAGTGACAACCTCCGTTTCACGCAAAAACACACCTGATGATATTTACTCAACTGCTTCAGGTCTGTTTGTCTGAGGAGTGCCACCGTTCTTATTGTGTGACTATCTCTGCCTCTGTGTGTGTGTGTGTGTGTGTGTGTGTGTGTGTGTGTGTGTGTGTGTGTGTGTGTGTGTGTGTGTGTGTGTGTGCAGATCTGGCAGTGCGGGGGCTCTCTGGAGATCGTAACGTGTTCGCACGTGGGCCACGTTTTCCGGAAGGCCACCCCGTACAGCTTCCCCGGAGGAACGGGCCAAGTCATTAACAAGAACAACAGGCGCCTGGCAGAAGTGTGGATGGACGATTTCAAAGATTTCTTCTATATCATCTCGCCAGGTACGGAGAGCGTGGCGCCGGGTTGAGGGGGGATACTTAGTTCAGTGGGAGTTTTAATAGACGAGTTATCCACCGCTCTGGAGCGTGCCGCTTTGATGCTGGAAATTGGGGTAAAAAGGGAAGACTTGTCTGCCGGCTTTCATCCGTTTACTCTCTTTCGCGCCACTTCATCTCGCTAATTTAAGAGGGTCTCATTTGACTCTGTCTCACGTTGGAATTAAATGCGGCTTTTGTCATCTCCAAACTCAGATGAATTAGTTTCCCCGAGTTTTAGTCTGAAGTCGGGAGTTGAGAGATGCGTCTCCGGCGGAGCCGGAGGAGCAGGAGCACCGTACGACTGTGCGCATTGAGAGACGAGTACTCCTCCATCTGTTGACTTAGTAATGTGATTACCCTTTAGCAGGCAGCAGTGTCCCGGAAATCTCCGGTTAAGTGTTTCAGATGCCAGCCAACCTATACGGGATCATCCGTAATCTGTCGTGACCTTCTTCCTGGATAGGGATGGGCATGCGTGCGTGCGTGTATGTGTGTGTGGGGGTGCGTGCGGCCAGGTGCACAGACAGGCCTGTGATGGATGAGTCTGTGCATTCTCGTGGTCCCTCAAAGCCGGGTTCTGCTCCTCCAGGACATTAGGGGAAAACGATCCGGGCCGGGCTGCTGCCAGAGCTGGCAGATTGGCACAGAGGGAGAAGACAGTAGGCTGCGCGGGCCGAGCGAGTGGCATCGAGCGATCCCATTTAAAAAGTGCGTCTCCCCCTCCCCCCCCGGGCCCCTCCTCGTCCCTTCCTCTGCTCTGGTGATTTCAAGATCAAAGAGGTTATTCATCATCTGCAACGCTCAGACCCTCCAGAGAGAGAAGAGGAAACTGAGAGCCAGTGGGAGGGAGAGTGGCCTCCAGCCCCGCCGCTTTTATCTGCCAACTTGAAATTTCTATTTCACGCGGGCGCAAAGACGTGGTCCATTAAAGGACGTGGCGTTTTGTATTGTCTGGCGTGCCGTTTGATGGCATAATTAGCGCTCCGAGTCCCGTGCGTTGGCTGGTTTTTGAAAATTGTTTTCTAATTTCCCCTCACTGCGAGCGCGCGCTTTCATGATGAATTACCCCACTGGATCCATCTACATGCAAGCTACGAGGCACTCCGGGGAGAAACCATCTGCCTAATGTGTTTGTAAGTGTCTGTGCCCAGACGCAGGTCTGATCCCCCCCCCCCCACCCCCTCCCCGCGCTCGCTCTCCACACTCGCATCGATCTGCATTCTGCTGATACAGATCTCATCTACCGGAGTATCGCACGCGCCGCTCCGCCGGGTGTTGCCTCCCTCACAGAGTCGACTCCTTCCCTCTGTAAACGCGCTCGTCGGGACCTGGATGGGATTGGACTCGGCTCAGCGACATGCCCCTCCCTCGCAGAATCGGGTTATTCGTGCATTAATAAATAGAAAATCCTCCATGACCACCCACGTAGCCCACATTTCCAGGTAGGATTGCTGGAGCCGACGTTGCTTTGCAAAGGGTCCCCCTGGTGTCTGGCCTCGGTGTTGCAACAGAATCGCTCTCCCTCCTCCTCCTCCTCCTCCTCCTCTGAATGTGAATGGTGACTGTGGCTGCCTGCGTCTGCAGGTGTGATGCGGGTCGACTACGGGGACGTCTCATCCCGTAAAGCCCTGCGCGAGGCCCTGCACTGCAAACCCTTCTCCTGGTACCTGGAGAACGTCTACCCCGACTCCCAGATCCCAGAAGATACTTCTCGCTTGGTGAAGTATGAGCTTTCTCATTCTCTGATCTCCCATAATGCAGCAGCAGCAGCAGCCCGTAGGCAGAAATACGTGTCACTACAAGCCGATTTCAACTGCTGGAGGGGAATATGGGGCCATTACATCAAAACCTGCATTTGCATCCATAGTTTGACTCTACGACGTCTCAATTGAATCATTTCATTTAAAAGGCCAGTCCGAACGGCATCGGCTGTCATAAACTGGGGACGTAATGCAATAGTGGGACGTTTTAATTCATTTACACCGCATTTGATCCTCTCTGTGCTTCCACATTCACTTCGTGCAATTCAGCGATTCAGCGCTTTCAGCGAGACGCGCGTCCGGTCGTTGAGGACGAGCCGGAGAGTGCAGCGCCACAGAGCTCCTTTCCTCCCATCTTCATTTAAGAGATGCGCTCTTTGAATCGAGGAGAAAGGCTCAGTCACTCATTCACCCATTCACACTCACATCTTCCTCGGGCCTTCTCCCCACATTCAGGCTGCTCCTGTGCACCTGCCCCGCACACAGCAGCTCTCAGATCTGCAGACACGCTGTGGAACGGAGGCGGAGCTGCAGCCACTGTTAGCGACTATTATGGACAAATGAAATAATCAGCAACTATTAGATTCATGCCTGCTTTCTCGTCATGCCTCCACAGTGACCTGTTAACTCTTGCGGGGTCATCACTGCTGACCGATCGTGGTCACGGCACAATGTTATGCCACCGTGATAAATTCATCTGAGAAAAGCAGGTAGTCTGACCCTGGCTTTAAGCATTTTTAAGCAGTTTGGTTTGTTTTGTATAATGGCAAAGGCAGCACACTGTAATCTCTGAGATGATGGATAAAAAGCGATTTAAAGATGTCCAACTGCAACGGCTCATCGATTAGTCAAGGAAGGAATTGACTGATAGATAGAAGCCGTAAATAGAAGGTCACTCCCTCTGTATTTTGTCCACGTTTGCTCGACTTCAGTGAAGTGGGTGAGGGATGCTGCAAGAAGCTGAGCCATTTTGATATGTGAACCATATGTAAGAGACAATCACTGAGCATGTGAATCTATGCTGGATTGCTGCTCTTCTCAAACACCACTTGAAACAGTGAAAACCGATACTATAGACGAGCAAATTTAAAGAATATGAGCAGGGCTGACTTTCTTCTTACCACTGCGTAGCAGCTGCTGTGACAGAAGGCCGGATGCGCCTCTCACCAAACTGCAACATGCAAATTCCTAGATTTGAGAAAAGTTAAATGTGCCCGAGCTGAGAGTAAAGATCGGCTGGCCCTGTGGTCAGCCGACACGTCGCAGCTCCGTGTTTTGGGACGACGTTGGCTGCCAGACAAACCAGAGAATCTCGGGCTGCAGCGGGAGCTGAACAAAACCAGATAAAGACAAACCCGGCCCGGCTGTTTGTGTTGAGCCTGCGTGGCAAACAAACAGCTCACCATTGATCCCAGTCACGTGTTTACACACCGTTACACTACGAAAGCCTGGCTACGGGAGATAAAGCGTGCCACTCCAAACATCAATAAATAAATAAACAATTGTAACGGTTGAAAATGAATGTGTGTCGGCGAGCCGGGCTTGTAAATTATGCACTTTATTGTGAAAATATTAAAGAACCTGACGAAACGTGAGACGTATTTCATCAGATTGCTCCCTCAACTGAACACAAAAAGTGGTCCCTTCAGGGGGGAAAAATTAAAAACGAGATGGGGGGAACAGTGGGATAAATTGCCACTAAGGCGCCAGAACTCCTATTTAATTATTTCTGAGATAATAGAAGTTAAAAAAAATAAAAAGAGAGAGAGTCGAAAGTGTCCCGAGTTTGCCTGTCGGTGCGCTCAGCTCTGACATGCAGAGAGCGGTCCGTACGACAGACGCAGGACGACTCAAAGTAACGTCAGGAGAAGAACTTAGAGCTTGTAATCCTCCGACATTCACACAACCGAGGTTGAGAGGATTTTTCATTTTCCCTGACTGCACCACAAGCTGGGTCTCTCTCTCTCTCTCTCTCTGTCTCTCTCTCTCTGTCTCTCTCTCTGCCTCTCTCTCTCTCTCTCTCTCTCTCTGTCTCTCTCTCTCTCTGTCTCTCTCTCTCTGTCTCTCTCTCTGTCTCTCTCTCTCTCTCTCTCTCTCTCTCTGTCTCTCTCTCTCTCTGTCTCTCTCTCTCTGTCTCTCTCTCTGTCTCTCCCTCTGTCTCTCTCTCTCTCTCTCTCTGTCTCTCTCTCTCTCTCTCTGTCTCTCTCTCTGTCTCTCTCTCTCTCTCTCCTCTCTCTCCTCTCTCTCTCTCCTCTCTCTCTCTCTCTCTCTCTCAGCTGCTCTTTCCCCCTCAAACCAGACTGCTCCCGACCGATTCTCATCCCCCAAAACACACAGTCAGCCCTTTCTTTAACAGCTGGAACCATTAGGTTTTTATATCACTTAATTATGAGCGCTCTGCTCCTGCATGATAGGCATAAGAAGTGGCTGGGGCAGCGCGCGCAGCCAGCTCAGTTCATTAGAGAGCTGAGCGGACTGTAAAAGTTGGCGGAAGCCGAGGATTTCTCCATTTCGGCTCCAGAAGTCAAGATAATTAGCAGGATTTGGATTAAGGCAACGCACTGACACAACATGGAGTCAGAGGCACGAGATTTGGGGCTGCTTCATTATTGACGCAACTGTCAATTAATCATTATGCTTTTTTTTTTTTTTTTGATGATGACTGAGAAAAATGGTGAAAATGGGGCAGCATCTCTGAAGGCTGTAATTTGTCTCACCAGTGGTCCAAAACCCAATGATACTCAGTCTGCAGTGATGTGTTTATTCTATAAAAAAACCCTTAAAATCCTCACTTTTTAGAGGGTGCAGTCTGCCAATGATCGGTATTCTTCACTTACGGAGCAACATTTTGTTCAGTATTTTCCTCTTTTTTTTTGACTAAGTGGTGCAGCTGGGGCGGAATCCGACAGACGCGGTGATTAAAAATGCATTTTTCATGATCTCTTGCTTGGAAACGAAGCACGAGTCACGGCCGGTCCATTAATATGGGAACACTGTAACCGGCAGTTTTGTCTGTGATTTAACTCTCATGCCAAGAAGGCGTCTGGAAAACCACAGCGGCTCGGACCGCACAACAAGACCGCCGCTCCACTGATAACCACTGCCTTTTCTCCCATGGATTAACATGCCAGTCATTTCACTGATCGATAGGTGGGTGCTTTACTGAGCCCGTAGGGAGGCTTCCTCAGGGAGATGTGGGTCGTAAATTACCCCCGGGTCAGGATTTGAACCCGGGTCACTGCTCGACTTGACCTCTACCAAGTCAGCGAAACTGCACCCGACCACACGATACAACCACTTTATTTACATGTTGCCAGAGACTGTTTACTGCCCCGGTATTCTGCTGTGAAAAACCTCAAAGTATGTTTAGTATCCTTATTGTAAACAGGAACCCAAAAGCTTGACATGATCAATATTAAACACTATCAGCTATAGTCGATCACGTGAACCATTAACAGATGAATTATGTTGGTTGTTTGCAGAACAACATACATGTCGATGAAAAAGCGAGACGTGGGGAAGATGATGAG
Organism: Karalla daura; assembly: GCA_029224185.1. Lineage (NCBI taxonomy): Eukaryota > Metazoa > Chordata > Actinopteri > Chaetodontiformes > Leiognathidae > Karalla > Karalla daura. The sequence continues at coordinate 11,520,155 of CM055202.1, forward strand.
TTTTTATTGAGAAATATTGAATGGGACCTGACTGATTTGAAAATAGAAATAATACATTTGTCGAGCTATTTGGACATGAGACCTGGATGATATGGATTATAGCCTGACATGAGCAGCATCCACTGTTACACGTCTGACCTTAAGGCAGGGCAACAGAGATTTGTTTTTCTTTGGGACTGAATTGACGAGAGGAGAGAGTTCAAGTGTTTTTTATCTCGATTCCTTCCCACAGATCAGAAATGTGGAGACCAACCAGTGCGTGGACAACATGGGCCGGAAGGAGAACGAGAAAGTGGGCTTTTTCAACTGCCACGGCATGGGCGGAAACCAGGTACAGTAGACGTATGGACGTCTGCGCCGCGGTCGGGTTTCCCGGGCACAGAGGGCAGAGAAACCTGCAGAATGAATCTCCTGTAGGTGAACTTTATGCACTGCATGGCAGCTCTGGGATTTGGTCTTTGCTAGAAATCTCCGGCGCCGAGTCTGTGAGTGAGCGGGTCAGTCCATGGATTTTTCCATTCAACTCAAGTCAGTCGTGTTTGCCAAGTTTTTCCTCATTGCCAAGTCCAGTGGTGACTTGGCTCCGCGCGCGGTTCATTGATAAATCTGTTTTTCGGAAGGCGTGTGCCAGGGTTTCCAACGTATTCTGCCCCAGTCCTGAATCGTGCGTCTGAAGACAAAAACCTGGGTGTAGTCCTGTGATTACAGGCGGACGAGGAACAGAGGAGTCAGACACTGTGTGTGCATCAAGCGCAGTCTGGACCCATGTCTCGCATAGATCACAAAGACAGCCTTTTAATCAGAATGCAATCTGCACGGCCGCAGTGTTTATACATCTTAAAAGCAGAGTGCTGCGTGAGGCAATTCAATCCCAATTACAGCATTTGTCCCCCAGGGCGTGTGAGTAAGGATGACATGGGAACGAGAAGTGACAGTGTATACAGGAGGTGGCTGGGTGTGAAGCGACGAGGCTGTGAAGTGAGGAGGAGGAGGAGGAGGAGGAGGAGGAGTGGGGGAGGTGAAGGTGTCTGAGGGCAGGCCCCTCTCATAAGCGGGACGTCTCGTTCGCAGGTGTTCTCCTACACGGCGGATAAAGAGATCCGGACGGACGACCTCTGCCTGGACGTGTCCCGCCTCAACGGGCCCGTCGTCATGCTCAAGTGCCACCACATGAAGGGCAACCAGATGTTCGAGTACGACGCCGAGGTAAGACCCGCCTCCCGGGGCGACGCGCCGTCTGGAGCGGCGGGGGCGGGGGCGAGGGTGGCCGGGCGCCGGCCGCCACCAGAGGGCGCCGCGCGCCAGCGTTTGAGCAGCGCGGGGCCGGGAGACGCTTTGTCCGCCCAGCAGCTGCGTCCCCCCCCACTCACGCTCTCTCCTTTTCACATAGTACGTTGGCAAGTGGGAGTACGATTTCGAGGTAAGCTTCTCCAAGTCAGGAAGTGTGCTCTCCCAGTGCCAGTCCCGTGCTTCCTGTGACGTGACGTGACGTGCGAGTAGGTAGATTGTCCACACATACATGTGATTTTGGAGTTTATTAGGAAGATAGATAGCTGATAGATAGATGGTTCTGGAAGGTAATAGTAGTATGTATTGTATGTTTATGTGTATATATATATATATATATATATATATATATATAGTACTCATAGCAAGATTTAGCTGTCAGGTACACTGAGTCCTGTCATAAATCCTCCACTAATGATGCTTATAATGTTCAGCCTGTTTGCAGCTTTAGAGAGGAGGTCATTCGAGTTTATGGTCATTTTGGAGGCCGTCGAGCTATATCACGTTACACAGAGAGGTGTTAGGGTTAGGGCCGGCGCCTATTCATTTCTTTACTTCATTTCTTTACTTGCAGCCGACATGAATCCCCGGCGCCTGCCATTTCCAACAGTGACCCAGTGAATAGTGTTTGAAACCTGATGGCGGGACACAAGGCTAAGCTAATATCGCACCAAATCAAAACAAAACATCGATGATGTTGGGAGAGGATGAAAGACGGCTAATCGAATCGCCGGTGCCGTCGCAGACCTGGCGGCCCGTCACCCCAGACGGAAACGTAGAAATGTGTCGCCCAGGCACAGGGTTGTCGGTTTGCGGTCGCACTGAGAGGATAACAAAAGGTAGCATGAAATGACGAAGCCAAAAAAACGACTTATTAGACAGCAGACTCTTATATAATAACCCCGGTTATGCACGCTCTGGCGTTCCTGCAGTTGTGGTATTGAGAGAAGGCGGAAACAGATGCTGAGGCCTTTTAGATGGAAAACACAGACATTTTGAGTCTCGGAGGAGGACGGAAATATTCTCCCCATGCCCCGTCGACTCAGACTCAAAGTACATTACGGGCTGCACAACTGAAAAGCATCTTTTACATTACTTCATATTCGTCTTGTTTTTTTGTTTTTCTCCATAAAAAGCCGCTTGATGTGAGCGACTCCAGAGTTATGTCTGTCTGTCTGTGATTGAATTGTCCTGCCGCTGACATGGAGATGTGACACGGTGAGGAAGCCTGGAGGCCTTTTTCCATCGAGCACCGAACAAACCCGAGGAGAAATCCTTTCATTACACTTTGTTCTCCGGGTGCATTCTTAATACGGAGGAATTGAATAATTCATAGGCGAGGAGGACAGGTCTCTGTTGTAAACAGCGCTGGGGTTTCACCGCTGTCGGTGGCCCGCCTTTATTTTTAGCCCCCCGTGTGACAGACAGGGGGGGGGGCTGCATGCCGAGCACAACGCCATTAACATTTCATCTGGTCATCAGTTTCACTTTCACAGCCGTACCTGACTGCTCTCTCTCCCTGCTGGGCTCGCTCAGGGCCGCGACGGACGGCCTCGCTCCGCCGTGCCAGACAGGAATTAGCCGCACAGTTCACAGTTGTGAGCCGCGTGAGGTGGCAGTCCGAATCACTCGCTCCCTTTGTTCCTTCGACTGAGTGGGCTTGTTTTTTTTCTGAGTTAAAATGGGAGACTGCGCAGACTATTCCAGATGTGCTTTTTAATCTTTTAAAGCCCGATTTGATACCAACTCGGAGACTGCAGTGAAAATATCACGTGCAGTCACTTCTTTCCCGACATGTTAATGCTGGCAAACATGACAGGGATATTTTTAGCAGCAGGATGTTTGTGATTTTGAGTAAAAATTTGATTATCTATTGTTGCTGTAAAGAATATACAGGGAGAGGAAAAAGAAATTAAGATTACATGGATTACATATATGATTTGGCTATGGTGGAGTTCACCCTGGGCAGGTATTCGGTTACACACTCATCACACAGACATTTTCCACATTTCCACAATCCCTAAGAATACGTAAAACCTACATATGACAGTGATCACTGCTCACATACCCCTTACACATGTCCACACTCTCCTGAGGTGGATTTTCAGACGTTAAAATATCCATTAAACCACGTTTTGGAGGTACGTCCTCCTCAAAGCGGATTCTTGCAGGACACGATTTTACAAAAATGATCAGATGTTGCAGGATTAGATTAGGATTAGGATTAGACTAGATCGCTCTTGAGCACAACACCCTTTAATAGAAACACCTACAAGTAGCACTTTTTAGTGCTGCATTTTAGAGATATTGGTTTTACAGTGAAAGCTCGAGTTGAACACAACTTGAATTCTCAGAAAACATAATCATTTAGTTTCATTGTTCACAGTTTTGTGGCTTATATTTGGCAAGAAGCCAGTCAATGACAAAAGCTTTGTCGACGAGAGGCCCATAGTATATAATTGAAACCTGTCCCTGGCATAGAGCCATTTGTAAAGATTATATTGTTTAGGTGATATAACAGTGCAAGACCTGTCTGCTTCCTAAAATCCACAGACAGCGAGATGGATTCATCAATGCTCATATTTCAGTGTTTCAGACCAGAGCCCATACTGTATATATATACGGTCGAGCCAGTCAGACACGACAAACATATTCCTCTCAACAACCCCTCTGACCCCACACTGCGCCCGCTGCTCGGGGATGCAGGGACCAGGATCCATTTCGGCCATTTTGCTGATATGAGGCCCGCGGGGGGGGGGCATCCTCTCTGAAATCGCCCACTGGGTATACGAGTGCAGCTTAGTGCTTGTGTCTTACAGACTAATAGTTTCATTAGTGCGGTTTTCCCACACGAGATCTGAAAAAGATCCCTTCCAGAGGACGCTCTCCAGCCCGTAACTGGCACCTGGTGGACGCGCGCATCGGAGAACGCCCATGCCACGCTGCGTCATAGCGGGGCGGCGGGGACGGCTCGGCCGTGGACGTGAGGGCTGTTTACGCATGGATAACCTGCGATTACCGCTCCTCAGAGGCATCAGATGCCACATTTCCACGCTTTTTCAAATCGTCCTCATGAGTCAAACAATTCGTGGGGAGAAAAGATGAAATGGGCGTTATCAACAAAGAAGCACTCTGATCTGACAGAAGCCACCACCTGATCATAAAATGGCTCGTATTGCCCGTGTAAGTCTTGACTCTGCGCTGCTCCCTCTCACCGTCTTCATCTCCGTGTGTTTGTGTTTGTACGAGACGTTTAAGATGTTTTCATCGGTTGTTCACACGGTAATTGTCTCAGGTGACTCTTGACTCGGATGTTTTGATTTGTCTTCTCTGCGATTGGTGCGTCGCGTCCCGTGGCTTCGGTTTAGAGACGCTGCCGTGTCATACTGCGACTCTGACGCCCCGAGTAACATCTCAGATGTGTCGGGGGGGATCAAACCTCACACAAGGACAGGGTCAGGTGGTATAAATGAGCCGTCATTGAGAATAAAGCGCCTCCCGATTAAACCGGCAAACAGATGGGTTCATTTTAACAGTGCGTGATGACTCCCAGACTTACCTCCGCCGCCATCTGTCCCTTTCACCCCCGGCCGGCCGCAGAGGCACACCTTCCTGCACATCATCACCCAGTCGTGTCTGACCATCAGCCGTCTGGAGGACGGCACCTACGGCCCCACGGTGGAGTACTGCAACAACAGTCCCCTCCAGACCTGGATCCTGCACAACTACACCCGTCTGGAGGTCGCCAGACGCCTCTACTTCAGTCCCACTGATTACTTTATCTAAGTTCCCGTCTGCCCTCGGCCCCGAGGTGAGCACGGTGTAGTGCCCAGTAGCCTAGAGTAGAAGCCGGAGGTCACTTTAGCGGCTCCGTAGTGGCGTAGTTGGCCATTAGCACTGCTGGAACATGAAGTAGATCCATGTAGGATTTGAGAAGCATCTTTGTGTCAGGTTGTTGTGTCAGTGTTTGCTTGTTTTTTAGTTGGACTGAGCTCATCATTAGGATGACGATCTTTCAGGTATAAACCAGACTGTGCGTGAAGATTGTAATCGGAGGCATTAAGCCGCATTTACCGGTGACCTTTCATCAGATCAGATGAAGACGGGCGCAGAAACGCATCAAACAATGACAGATGTCCCGCCAAGAAGCTTCTGAGTATAAGATGCTTCCTGCAAGACCTTTAGCCGTCTCTGCATGCTAAACGAGATCTCGTTGGACGTTTGTTTCCCAACATAAATATTTTATTTCGAGGTGAAACTTCACTGGGCGCCTGGTGGTCGCCTGCCGGCGGTCGGCGAGTGACGCCTGGGCAGCAGGCGGACATGTTTATTTTTAGCTGATTATGTGTGCGGGGCTGATTGAAATGGGCTTGCCATTGTCTACAAGTCCTTTTGAAGTGATCCTTCATTGTAAACCTCCTTTTCATGGCCCTGGCCTCTCAGGCCACTCTCGTGTGTTCCTGAAGCAGCTGTGTACACTGTGTGCCATGCGCTGCGCTACATATCGTCAAAGCAACGAGTCCCGCTGCAAATCAGCTCCTTTCACCGCTCGCCCCACTTTATCTCCATTCTTTATGTGTGTTTTTTTGCTACTTTGGCTCGACGTTTCTGGCCATCACGGGGTTTCGTTATTCTTCCTCTCTCTATGTAAGTTTCCGTGCGGCCAACTCTGCTCCGCCGAGTTACGCCGACTCGTCACCTGAGAGTCCAGGTTTGTATCTCTCCAAAAGCTAAAGAGCAATTTCACTGTAGCACGCCGCGCTTTTTCTTTTCTTTTCTCTTGTTTGTGTCCAGTGGAGGGTAAATTGGGTAAGGAGCTCCCAGGGCCGCTGGTGTGTGTCAGAGTTGCGGCAGTGAAATGACCTGCTGTTAGATGGCCTGATTTGTTGCTCACTCCGAGGTCCGCGTGGCACAGGCGAAGACGCGCGCGCACACACACACACACACACACACACACACACACACACACACACACACGCACACACATACAAGCGAGGGACCATTAGAGCCAACGAGACTGCTGCCCGACTCGAGACCACGAGACAAAAAGGAATCTGCTGTTTGTATTTCCCTCAAAAAAAAAAAAAAGAAAGAAAAGAAGAAGCCAGCTGAGCCCCGTGGAGCTGCTCCCGGAGTCGGCACAAGATCACATCAAACGGCGGCTCCCGTGCCTCTCCGCAAGTCCAGCCGCCGCCTCTCGGTGACAGAGGGGATGATGTTCCTGGGCCGGGGCTCGCGGTTACAAACCATCCTCACTTAATTAGCCCGTCTCGGCCGCCCGCACCGGAGACACCGGTCGGCGCGCTGCGAGGCCGAGATGGGAGTTCTCCCTGCCCCAGAGGAGGCGTGAAATAATTACGAGCAAAGGACAGGACCTCCACACCTCTAGCATTTTCATTAAACGTCGTCTCTGCCCTCCGCCGGCGCCGTCCTCTCTCCTGGTGTCGCAGCCACGAGGGCTTGCCTCCTCCTCCGATCCTCTGAATGGAGGGAAGACGCGCCATTCCCGTTGTTGCCTGGGCCAGGTTCCTATGATTTATAGATCAGGTCTATAAATACACGACGCGCACCGTGGCGCCACCTCCACGAGAGGCTCCATCTGTGTGTCAACATGCCTCGGAAGAGACCTGGTTTGTCGACGACGCCGCTCTCTACCGAAAACCAGCGGCGTGAAGATTTGTGATCGTCGCGGGGAGATCTCCGTCTCCGAGCCGCCGCCGCCGTTCAGATGAATAATTTTCTTTAATAAAGCAGCAGAAGTGAAGCGTCCGCGGCGCGCGGCTACTTTATTGTTCTTTTTTGGCTTTTGACAGGTGTGTAAGGTCGAACGCCACCTGCTCTCTTTGTTCTTGCTCTATTTGAACAAATGTGCCTGTAGGGCGGCTTGTGATGTGCACTTCAAGCAGGATGTTTGTGTGTGTGCGTGTGCGCGCGCGCGTGCGTGCACAGGCACGTCTCTGTTTCCAGGCAGAGCATGTCAGGCCCTTGTGTTTTATAGCTTAAGATCAAACATGGCCTGAGTGTCTCTGTGTGCTCATTAGTGTGAATATCCTCTGTCAACAGTCGAGGCACAATCTTGTTTTAATGAAGAATTATGCCTCCGCCGCCAGATAAATCATGCCAGAGTGCATGTTTCAGCACCCCGCGCAGACTGTTGTTTAGTGTTTCGCCTGCATGTGTTTCCTTTCATGCGTGCCGTACTTTCTAATCTAAAAATGACCCTCAGGACGAAGGTGCATGCTGCTGCGATTAGCGTTGTCATCTCCACATATGCGCCGAAATCAGAAAGATTGCCGCGTGAGAAGCATTTTTCTTTAATTTCAAGTCGCACGCGACCTGAAACACAGTTTTAGTTCCGCTGCGATTCCTCCGTCGGTATTGTTTTGTTCAGAGGCGCTGCCTCTCCTCACAAGCCATCTTCAGCTCCTCTACGTCTCTGTGTGAGATCATTAGGGCCAGAGAAGCAGCTCAAGTGAGAAACCAAATTGCGGAAGCGTGTTACTTCTGAGGGAATGAGCATAAATGGTTAATCAGGGCCATTGAGAGTCCTCCTCCAGTTGGTAGTGGGGGGTAGTGTTATCTCCCGAGCTGTGAGGCCACAGGATCACTGCGGCGCAGCCTGGTGCGATGCTCGAGTCCAGCTCATCACAACAGGTGAGCGGCTCTAGTGGCCGCGCTTTTAGAGTGGCCGCGACCTTTCCAGGCTCGGCTAAAAAGACTTCAACCACAGGCTGAGACGCTGAAATTAAAGCCTGGCTGTTCGAGACTTACAAGCTGAAGAGATGATCATTTCAGAGTTTCCAAGTTAGGTGTCCTCAGATTTCCATAAATGATCATTAAATTTGAATTAAAAGACACAGTCTGGCACATCACACTAAAAGTTTTAGTCCGAAGAGGGGAAATGAGTTGCATCTTTGGCTTTGAGGTTTCTTTTACTCGACATTCCTGGAGCAGTCCTTCCTGTCCCCACACCAACTCTCTGAGCATCCTTCGTGTGTGTGCGTGTGTGTGTGTGAGCATGTGTGTGAGGGGCACGACTTCCTCTTCCTCTCCACTAGAGCATCCTGTTCTCTTGATGTTCCCATTGTTTTTTTTTTCTCGCTCCAGCTACAGAGTGTAGCTAGTTGGGGCCATTTGCCGGGTCGAGAGGTATTTTTGTGAAACGTGGGGAATCAATAGCAGAAGTGTGTGTGCGAAGGTGCGCCTTAGTCATCGAGGTGGGTTCCTCTGCTGAGGACCTCGGGCGCAGTCGATGGAGCGGCTTCAGGGGAAACCATGACTCCGGCTCGATACGGGCTCCCACACGTGACAAAGCGCTGATTCATTTGCATGCGTTTGTGCACTAATGTGTCTCCTCTCGGCTTCTCGTCCTGCAGCGGCTCACGCTGCTTCACGTGAACAGCAACCAGTGTCTGGACATGCCGTCCGAGGAGGACAAGATGGTGCCCACGCTGAGAGACTGCAACAACAGCCGCTCTCAGCAGTGGCTGCTGAGGAACATGACCCTGAGCGTCTGATCCCTCCCAACCGCCTCGCACCCACCTCCTCTCCTCTCCTCTCCTCTCCCCCGCTCTGGCCTCACCCCTGCCCGGTCCCCCCGGCTCTGACCCCGCTCTTCACACACGCCGCCTCCTGCGTCACAGATCCACACAGCAGCGTCAGCCGCTCGTCCTCCATCTCCTCTCACACTCGACACGGGTTTGTGTCCGGCCAGACAGGCGGACTGTGGCGAACTGTGGCGAACCGGGACCTCGTTCTGTCCAGACAGGAAGTGCCACGTGTTGGCTCCCGACGCTAAAATCAAAGGCTTGGCTGGGCGGCCAGCTGCCAGCCCTCCACCCATCCCCCCATCCCCTCCCCCCAGCCCAGCCCCCGCATCCACTGTGCTGCTCTGACCACCGCTCAGCTGCTGGACGAACACATGGACAGGAATCAGCAGCAGCTGGAAGGAGAATGTCGCTCCAACGTGACGCTCTGCACTGCAAACGACCTTCCCTGTGCTGGGTCCAGTACATGCGGTGCACTGGTTTCCATTATAGGTACAATCCTAAAAGAAAAGAAGACTGTTGCTATGACTGCTGCTCACTTTATTTCTATATCAGTGCGTGAGTTACATTCAGGTAACAGGGATGTGATGGTGATGGTGGTATAGCTCAACCAATGCGATGCCCGCTACACAATGTCTCATAACTGGTCTGATATTTGGTTTGGTGAAAAGTCAAACTGAAATTTGGAATCTGGTCACACAGAAATAAAAAATAATGAATCAGTTAATTTCAGAATTGCTGTGCTAAGGCAGGAAGGTCAAAGGGATCGTTTTCACACATTTTATCAAATAAGCAGCTTCAGCTGTCAGCCATGATTCAGTCATCTTTCAGTTAATAACATAAGTTTTTAACTTATGTTATTAAGCTAAGAAGGAGCTTAAATTGGAAGGACTGTGTTTTCCACAGTGTTGTTGTGAACACAGAAGCAGGCTAGCCTAGCATGCTAACGCCGGAGCTAACGCCCCACTCGACCCTTGAAAATGAGAATGAGCAGAACATCAAAGCTTGACAGTAATGAATAGTGCTGTAACTCAGCACTCAGACGCAATTTGATACCACTCACAACTCTGATTGGCAGATGGACCAACAAAGGCAGCGCTTGAATCGCTGATGAGGCTCCGCATCCGCTAACAAACGGCTCACGCACTCGCCAAATTAGCATTAACACAGCATCGGTCTGTAACAAAGGCTGTGCAGATTGTTTCCCTGAAGTTCACAGCAGCTGGAAAACGCTAATGACCTATAGGACAATTATTCCCCCCCCCCCCGCTCGAGAAGTCCTGCTCTGATTGGCTGCCATTGTTGGTTGGATGAGCTCAGCCAAGAGATGTAGGGTTGGTTGTCCAAGGTTTCACTTTGTGTACCCAATGACACCAGTTGGTACAAAGTGGCTTAACCAACTGAACCGAAGCGGTTAACTGATCATTGGATGGATTGAAGACTGTGCGGGTCAGCCAATCGGGGCAGAGCAATGCACTTTATGCACTGTAGGGGGCATTACTGCAACTTAAAAACAAGTGAAAACTGCAAGTTAGGAGATTTCGCCAAAAGCCAAAATTTCAGTTTGACTTCAACCTAAACAGGTTCTTTCATCGAGATAAAAAGAGATGCGTAATAAGTGGATCAGCTCATCAGCGCCCCCTGGTGGTCAGGAGATGAAAGGCGTAATTACGTCACATTTCCTACAGTACGTCACCTCAGACATATCTCTCAGATCTATACAGATCAATCATCTGTGACAAGATGAACTTGGGTCTTTTTACAGATATTCAAGAAAACATAAGTTCAAGATTTAAGAAAAATAAACAACTGAGTAGGAAGACAGACGACGGTCACGTAATAGCTATCAGTGAAAATGAGAGGCAGCTCTTCCCACCGACCTCCTATGTGGAGGTGTTATCCGCACTAGGAAGGAAGGAAGTTGCAAGTAATCAAGACTCTGCTCGGAGTAGAAACAATTGATTAAATGAATGTAAAGAGTCTCCACAGAAAGAGAATGACTGTACTCTGAAAAACTTCTACTGCACTGTGTTATCATGGCTATCTGGGAGTGTCGTTATTAAAAACACATCACTGTAATCTGATTTCTGTTGCGCAGACCTTTTCCAATTTCCTCTCAATATCCTGAGAAATCACGATGTCCCGGAGCCGAATAATAGTGACGTGTGCCTTTAGGAAGTTGTTTTCTATTTGGTTTACGTTTTTCCTTTTTTTAAGTTGGTTGGTTACTTTGGTGTTGGAAAAAGCCGAAACGTTGAGCCATTTCTCATTTCAAGTATAAAAAAAGAGGATATTACTATAACTATCATATCATAAAAGTGTCACAGTTAGGCTAATGCTCGATCAATCATCTAGTGGCAGTGAAGTCAACGTGTCACTCCTCGCCCATCCTCCACACACACACACACACACACACACACACACACACACACACACACACACACACACACACACAGGATGCGGTTCAATCCTCCGTATCGTCGACTGGGATCGGGAGAGCAAACGTCATTGTCTACAACGCTGTGAACACCTTTCTATCACCGTCGATGTTGTTGTACATATAGAACCAATTATTTTTCTAAGACGCTGTGAAACTTGAACACTCCTCGGATGAAAAAAAAACAAAAAAAAGAAAAAGAAAGAAAGAAAAAAAAGAAGACGACAGAGCGGTGAAAGGACGATGAGGTATTGCGGTGTTTCATTTGGATTGGTGGTAATAAAAACCAGTGCTTACCTCGAGGTTTTTGGTTTTTTTTTCTTTTAAATTGCAGTGTGTTTTGGTAATCATCAGCGGCCCCGCGAAACCAATTCTCAGACTACCTGAAGGACCTTAGGCGAGGATACACGGGGGAGCAACTAATGGTGAAATGGTATCAATGCTGCTTGAATACTGAATCCTTGCCAAGTGCCTACTTGGCATTCAGAATAAAATTCAATCACCTCGTCCGTATTACGCGCAAACGTTTATTGTTTCTCATTATCTTAAAGTGCATGGTGTTAAAATAGGAATGTAATGTTTCAATGTACTGGTTGCAAAGTGATGTTACCCGTTTGTACATTTTTGCCTTTTTTTTGTAGGAAGAAGATGAAAAAAAACAACAACTTTGACTCATTTGATTTTAACATTTGATTTCCAATGTCAGGCAACTGATGGAAAATGTGAACAAGAGCACATCACAACAATGCTTCGGTTGTTCAATAAACCTTGTTCTGGAAGCTTTTAAGCGTCCCCCTGTACTTTCCAGACTCGTCCTTTTTCAGTCGTGCTCGGCTATGGTCAGCCTCTCCTCCTCTCCAGGATGCTACGAAGATGGGAGCGTGATGGATGTCGGCCTCCTCTTTTGTTCCGGTACCTGTAAAGCCAACAGCCATCAGCTGATGGGGAGTTCAGCTGACCGGGGGACCTCTGACACGGCTCATTATTCTGTACAAGGAAGGCTTGACCTTTCAGACGGCTGTGGCTTTATTAACACCTGAAAGGCGAAATGACTCTTCCTGACTGGGACACGTAAAGGGAAAAAAAAAGAGAAAAGAGAGAGAAAGGCGAGAGGTTCAATAGAGGTCAATGGAGATGGAAAGCAGGGGGATATTCTGCTGACAATTAAGACTTTTATGGTGTTGAGACTGATTAGTTTCATTATGTTTCTCTGTCAATATTTTTGATCTCCTGATGGACGATCGACCAGAAGAGAATAATGTGGCGTTTTAAAACTGGGAAATCATCCTAATAATTCAGCTCAAAGAACTTTATCTGCCCCCGGGGTGTCATTCGAGGCACACGGAGGAGTTGTAGATCAGCACAAGAATAAGAATAAAAAGATCCTGACAGTATTATACACAAGGTGCAAATTGCACTGGGTATGAAGTCCTTCAGGAGGGGAAGCATCATAGCGCAGGTTATAATTCTTTAAATTGGCTGTTTTGTAAAAACCAAAAGATGCTCAGTAAGCAGTGATCTAAGAAAGATAACAGCCGATTCATTTGAGGAGCAGGAAACAAGCCCGGAGCCGTTCATCATCACTCATCAATGGGCCGATTGATTGAGGAAATTGATTCAACATTTTGGGAAACGCTCGGCGTTGAGTGACAATTAGAGATAGATTAAAGCATCAAACCGCTTGCGTGCCTTGGCGGTGCGGTGTCATTAATCTGACAGCCAATTATTCCAATTCCCTGTGTTCATCCCGCTCGCTCCGCAGCATGACGACAGGGCCCAGCCCTCCGCCTCCGCCCATCGGCTCTGAACTGGAACAGCCCTGGAACAACCCAGAGCCAATCGTAGGGACAAATTACGGTCATTTTGGACATTATTCTGCTTTCAACGTCTGAATCGCTGTCCTCAGGAGAACTCGCAGCAACCGCGTAACTTAAAAATAACAGCGAAACAAAAAGATTTGGAGACGGGTTTGCGGTGGGTTTGGCCCTGTTGACAGGATGGAAGAATCTCCCCGTTTGCACCTCAGAAATTCACTAATTATCACGTAACTGTAAATCTGTTGTTGAGAGTGTGAAAGTGTGAACACAACATGCGAGCCGCGTCCCCCCGGTTCCAGTTTTGTCGTGCTCCATGCTAAGCTAACGGGCTGACTGCGTGGTTAACGCACAGGCGTGACAAGGCAAAGCACGTGCATGCTAACACGATGTGACAAAACGCGCTAATTCATTTAGACAAAGCGAGAGCATCTTCTATAATAATAATCCAAGTAATGCCATTTATTTAATCGGCCATTTACTGCATGTACGCTGCACATCCCAGTTCCTCTCACTTCGACTTTTTTTTTTTTTTAGAGCTCTCTGAAGAAATCTTCTCGGAGGTATTAATAGTTGTGGCGAGCCGCCACACTCTCAGCAGAGGCCCCGGCCGCGCTTTCAGACAACCTCACACCTGTTGTAAGCAAAACCTCGGTCGGTTAACTGGACCTACGGGGATAAGATAGTGGGTCTGCGGTCGGGCCCGCCGAGTCCATTAACGGAGTGAGATGCTTTAAAATAACAGCTCTAATGGACGCCTTATCTGCGGCTCTCGAAAAGCGGCTTCTCGCCACACAGGCTGCTCCGTTCTCGGTGATATAAAGCGCAGGTTGATTTAAGCTCAGGAAATGCATGTAAATGCACACCTTGGATCATTCTGTCTGAAGCCCTTGTTTCATTCAGTCAAACCACAGTTACTTCTGAAGGGCTGAAGTAGAATTGAAGAGTTTTTTTTCCCTTATTCTGTTATTTTTGACCTCCCCCAACACAGACAGATTCTTAAGACTGTTGTTTTTCTTGTTCTGCCTCTATCAGTGCGACCGGTAATATAAATCTATGTATTAAAGTTGGGTAATGACTCAGCATCCAGAGGTGGAAGACGGACTCAGAAACTCAAGACAACGCCTACATTGAAGAAGTAAACGTGACATTTTCATTTGTAACCATCATTGCAAAAGTGTTGATGCATAGGTAGCGTTTTACTGTTTTTGCTGTTTCCCCAGGTGAGTTCTGACAACTCCATTTCCTGGTATTTTAGTCCAGTGGATCCGCCAGTGGGTCATCAGATAAACAAGTGTTGGATGATTCATCAAGCAGTGAAAAACAAACAAAAGTTCCGGAGCACAAATTGTATTTTGTTCTTATAACCAGACACCTAAAAACCAAGAGAAAAATGGGCTCCAAACAGATATGCACTCTCACTTTATTGCATTTCATCAGTGTGTAAGCTGCTTCTATCGCACGGCATCAATAGCCTGATAGTACAAAGGCTCGGCGCAATATTTCCTCCGGAGTTATGAGCAGGAGAGAGTTCTGGTGACAGAAAACCAGAGAATGAAGATAAACCAGAAGCGGCCGATGATGAGAATTCAGAAATTCAGTGCCAAGTGTTCAGCCCCGGATCGTTCTCGCAGCAGAGCCGGGTCGCGCGTACGACGCTCCGCCAGAGGTCGACGCTCCCGCGGCCGGCTGCGGGCCGGGCCGGCGGCCATGTTGCAGTGAACACAAAGACAATTACTGTGATTTGCGCCCGACTAATTTGTGCTTGGAGAGTGCCAATCATTTAGTCGAAACAGAAGCCCGTGGCTAACGGCACAATATGCACATGAACATAAAAGGTAATGGTCTGTATTTCTGCATCTGCATGGTTTTTCTCCAAAAAAAAAACAAAAAACGATACCATCCTCTACTCCCCTTTATTGGCCTGCTTTTTTTTCCCCTTCAAGGACACAGAAGCAGGAAGTGAACGTCGTACCTTCACGGTCACGTGACGGTCCATCAACTTCAATTCCAAGGTAACGTTTCCGTGCCCTGCCTTTAGATACGCTGCTATACATTTTCTGTCCTATTTCTCCGGGTGTCTCTGGTGTGCCTGGTCGTCCGCCCTGTCTCTCCCTGCTCAATATGTGGGGTTCCATCAACTTAGTGAATCCAATAATGGGCTGAGGCAGAGAGAGAGGGGTGGGGGGGGGGGGGGGGGGGGGGGGGGGGGGGGGGGGTTGGTGAGGCGGGTATATAATCAACCCCCTGGATGTGCCTGTTCTTCTCGCTGGAGACCAGAGGAGAAATCCTACACTTAATTGTTGAGGGGACCTGAAGTTCCAGAGCGCCCGCGTCGAAAAGCTGCTTTAATTAGACATGGTTTGAGGCCAGTATCTCAGCGGGGGTCACATCCACTGCCACGGGAGGCTCACTCCCACACACACACACACACACACACACACACACACACACACACACACACACGCACACAAAACAAACGTAAAGTACCTGTCTTCATATGTTCAGAGCTGGGCCTGGGGGATTCGACCGAGACGTTTCTGATGCTCACTCGCAATCTCTTGAGTAATTTTTATTGATTTGCAGGGAGGAAGTGGCTCTAACAAGCTTCTCCTATGTGATAATCTCCTTTTAGCGACGAAAGCAGTGATTAGAGGGAGGGGTCCTGCTGCTTTCAGCAGTAATTGTATAGTAATCAATCATCAATCTGCAGGAGCTTGTTCCACAACACTCTTCTGTTCGGTTGCTATTTTTGACCACGGTGACAACTAATAAGGTCTGGCTGCAGCTGGGGGGGGGGGGGGGGGTGCTAAACCAACAGTCAACGCCAGAGCAAAATTCACTTTCAATTCACTTTTCACTCGTGTGTGTGCGTCTGTCGTGATTCCTCATCTGGCTAGTTTGCCTCCGCCGAGGGCTGGGTTTGCTTCTGCTTTCTTTCCGAGTCGCCCATAAACAGCTGTAATGTGCTTTGATTACCACAAGATGCTGACAATCTCATGAGTCCCCTCGGAGGCTCCGTGTTTTGACCCAGTTGCTTTACCCCATGGAATCGGCCGCTCATCCACCACACAGTTTCGCATTACACGCCCAGCCTGTAGCATCCAGCCAGCGCTCCTCAGATCGTGTTGGAACCTAATCGTCGGAGGGGAGAAAATCAGAGCGCATGTCTTTTATGAGCAGAGGGCTGTTTGTTTGAAATTATAAAATCAATATTGTAGCAGAAAAATAAGATTAAAGAGACTTTTTAGTGAGGAGGTCGAAATTTGTCGGGGTGGGGAGAAACAAATCCATCAAAGTCAACATCAAAGCTGAAGCGGCTTCCCCTGCTCTGGCTCTGATTGTGGAGATTATGAAGGAAGATGGAGAATTAGACAAGATTGTCTCAAGTGATTGGCTGATCTTCTCGGAGAATGACCTCGAGAGCTATCCTGGCTGATTCCAAGAGGACGACAGATGCATCTCGTGTCCCACATTGGTCTGATTAGATTAATAAATCAATCCCATCCTCACCCGCCCATTAGGTTTTTGCCTGGGCTATTTTTACGAAATGGGTTGCAGAAGATCAGGAAAGTATTTTTGATCACTGACTAACGACATTTTGCCATGCGCTGCTGACCGTTGGCAGGGCCGTGCTCTGGCGGGGGTGATGCCGAAAAGCCCTTTCCACTTTGTCAAAGCAAATGTGTGGAGCTTTTTCTCGGAGCAGACAGTGTTAGATAAGAACTCATCTGCATATATTCTAATTTAGTGCAGTGTTTCACATCAGCTGCCTCCTGGTGTGTGACAGGAACAAGCTCAGACCTTAACCTCGCTCGTGTATTTAGCTGTCAGAGACAAAGCCTACTGTATGTGATGAGCAGAATTAGAGGTGTGTTCCAGTGCGGATGTGAGTGTCTGAATGATGGTTCACATAAGGTTCGCCTTTCACTCCCCTCACGCCTGAGCTCTCTCTTTTTACACCACATGCTATACGTGTGTAAACGTCTGTGTGGAAGATGCCTGTTCCCGAGAAAAGATACAGTCTCAACAGCTGGAGCAATCAATGCCAGCAACGAACATCCGCTGATAAAACTGAGGCCACTCAGCCATGTCTTACAGTTATCCATGCATCAATACCCCCCCACCCCCAGATTGATCAAGATAAATCCATAAAGGTCCAGTCAATACAAACCAATGAAGTATTAAGCTTTAAAACATTATAATAATACACAGAAATTGGCTTGTTATACCAAATATACTGCAGATGTGGTAGTTTTCCACATTTCCTCCATTAAAATTCAGGAGGCATGTGTGTGTAGGCAATGTCCATCCCTCCATCCATTATCTCAGCCGCTTTTGTACCTTAATGGTGTCACAGGGGTCTGCTGGAGCCTATCCCAGCTCACGTAGTAGGTTCAAGGCAGGGAGAACACACTGGACAGGTCGCCATCACGGGGCACGCGCGCCATTCACTCTCGCCCTCACAATTAAGGGTAAATTAGAGTCTCCATTGAAAATGTGAACTCCACACAGAAAGAAAGACCCTCTGTCCCGCCGAGAGACAAACCTGGGACATTCTTACTGAGAGGCAAAAGGTGTAGGAAACAAGGTAATTCTCTCTGACCTTTCCATTAACAACACATTTCAGAATTTAGCCAATGGCATCTAAACCAGATAAACAGGCCTTTTCCTGAGAATGGAAAAGCAAATGTGAAAAATGTATATTCATTATTATTAACAGTCATTGACCTTGGACCTGTTGTTGCTGGTCTGTTTTCCCAGCTAATAATGCTCCGATAGCGTTGGCTATTACCGAAAATTATTCATGTGGAAATACATGCAAGCACCTCCAGTTTACTCAAACATCTGTTACTCTGTTAATGGAGTTAAAATCTAGCATGTACTCCCAGGGCAGCATCCACTTTACGTTGGGCATGCCATCGACAGGGTAATTAAGAGTGAGAGGGAGCTGTTGTTGAAAACGTATTTCAGCAACAACTTCTTAACTCGTGTGATGGGATCCTGCGCGAGCACACGATATTCTGCCAAAATTAGACCGGTTGTTGTGTTTTCGCATGAGAGATTTCTGTGTTTCCTGTGCTGTTCTCACTGCTTTGAAGTAGGAGGGACCACAAAAAAAAAACACAACAAAAAAACAAAGAGGGAGAGAGGAGCGATGTCACCTACTTACAATGCACCTCTCAGGATTCAGATACATCTGAATGAGAATCGCATGACAGTTGGTGAATAGTTTGGTCGCTGTCAGTCAAATGTAATCAAATCACATCCACACAGTCCTGATGAAGCAAATTAGCTGAGACTTTGATTGTCAGATTCTCGATGAATAACACCTGACAGCGTTTGTCGTCAAATGTCGCATATTCAGACGTGTTTTTTTTGTTCCTGTGTGTCACATAAAAATCACTTGGATTGCACTGATCTTCCAGAATACTGGACAGCGGTGCAGTAAACATCCCGAGATACAAAAACCCACGGGGCACAGATGCTTTGACACTTTGTTGCTAAGACTTTTTGTTTCCTTGAGTCTGCACGCAATTAATACATCTCCTGCTCTTTTAGCTGGTCATCTGGCGGATGCCCGGTTCCAAACTAATGGCCTTATTTTTGCTCCGCAAACATGTGAATAGCCTTTTCCTTCTAATGAGGGCCAGAATGCATGGTGGACGACCCATGTCCCCCTGCCCTCATTATAAAAGCAGAGGCCTGTGGAAACTGCAGCCAACGCTCACCTGGCAATTATGACAGCCTGGTGACTGATGGGGGAATCTTTCCTGTCTGTCCCCCTCAAGAGGAGCGAATCAAAGAGCCTCGCTCGCAGACAACGCCGGGAGGCACATCAACGTTGCACTGAGCTGCCATGCAATCGTTCATTTGGAAACGGTTATGTCAGGCCTCAGTGCTGTTTTTAGAAGCCATAGTGGGGCGTGCAGGGCTCGCACTGGACATGGAATATCGTGCAGTAAACCGCAGGGAGCCGCAGGAGAACAGGGGAGGTAGATTTCTCCTGGAACCAGACTGGCTCGACAGGATATTGATCCCTGTGAGCTCAGACAATGGATCCAAAAATGAGCAGCAGCTGCTGTGGACATTGACTGTATTTTTTATTTTTTGGGGCATAAAAGATCAACAGATGCATTGAGGCAGGATGTTTAAAATAAAGAAATGTGCTTCATAATCACAGATTAAGTGTGTCTGTGTCCATGTTGCAATTTGATAATGTTCTTTCTAGATCTAATATATCCAGGATCAACGCTACAACCAACCTATCGGCAGCACTTTTTTTCTGCAGATTACAGTGTGTATTTCAACAGCGACAGCAAACACAACCTTCAAGCTGCCTCCTAGCTAAGCTCAGGAGGCAGAGCTAACAACACCATCTACATTTCACATAATCATGTCCCATTTCCAACAGAAGATTTTTTCATAGAATGATTCTCCCAAACCAAAATAGTCTGTAAAGGAAGCTTAGCTTCAGAGAAGATAAAATGTTTAGCTTAGCAGGCATGTTTGGTTTGTGTTTGTGGCAGGCTTAACATAACACAAATCCTTTAACTTCTTTCTTTTCACATATCTCTGTCCCATTTTAGACACCAAACAGAGGTTAAATACATATAATGATTCTCCCAACTCAATAGTTTGTAAAGGAAATCGCCTTTTAACTTAGTTTAGCTTAGTCTAGCCTTAGCATAGATTAGCCTCAGAGAACCGAAAAAACTTTGCTTAGCGGACGGAGCTAACATTATTATTATGATTTCTGATTATGATTAAAGCTGCCTTCCAGCCTGCTTAGCTTAGCTTAGCCTCAAAGAGGAAAAGGTTTAGCTTAGCAAACAGAGCTAACGTTACACAGCTCCTGTAACATCGCTTCTTCAAGACATCTTTCTCCCACATATTAAATGGACCAAGTGAAGCTTAAATATATATTGAGTACTCCCCACACCCCAAAAGTGTTCTTAAAATACAGGAAAATCTTAGGGCTGCGGTTGCTGTTGCTACTGAAATATGCATGTTTTTTACCTTTAAAGGCTGTTATCTGCGTTGTGACGTTGATCCTGGACAAACAAGTTAGCAGTTTATCCTGGGACAACATTTATTTGGTCAAATCAGATTGTGTGTTGTTGCATCACTAGGAGAAGCTGAGCACATAAATTTATCTACAAATATTTAGTCTCTCTGGGGTGGAAATAATGAAAGTGCAGCAGCTAAACCTGGTTGGTGTGTCAAACTGGCGATTTCCCGATCAGGTGACATCGTTCTTTTAGAGAAGAAGAGGAATATCTGCTGAAGATGCTGAGGAGAGGGGGGAGGGAGGTGTGGAGAGGTAAAGCATGTGTCAGAGAGGCACCGCCGTGTTGTTCATCCTGCCGTGTGTGTTTGGAGAGACGGCGTGGGTAACTATGGTGTGGGTGTATTCCTCTGTGGCTGTGATGTGGGTAATAAGATGAGTGAATTGTGAGCAATGCATTCTGGTTGCAGCTCTTTGTCCTCCTGGGATCTAATGCAGCATTCCTGCAGAGCCTGTTATTCCGATAAGGTCTCTTGAGTGGAATAAAGTGGGTGCAGTCACCCATGGGATGGAGGTGGGGTCAGCGGCTGCTGTTAGCACAGGTGACCCAGAGAAACAGGCAGCAAACGAGGAGCATTTGTAAATGTCCGCTGAATAGTCGAGGAAAAACCTTGCGGATGACATGGGGAGAAATATTTGCTCAGCAGGACGATAAAGGTAGAAAATAGTGTTATTTCCTGCTCCATTATTTCTCAGAGCTGAAATTTATCATCATCTTTAACCAATTTGTCAGTGTTTCAAAGAGACAGAGGCCTTGTTCTACCTCTGGTTGGAGGCTAAAATGCATCTTGCAGTGTGATTATGTGAAAGTCATCATGACATCTCGGCTGCAGCTATTTGATCACTTGGATGGAAGGGAGAAAAAAAAACTGTCAAATCAGGCAAACCCTCCTCCCTCCTCCTCCTCCTCTTCCTCCACCTCCTCTTCCTAAATTGTCTGTCTATGTAGTACCACTAGGCAACAGTGTATGAGAGAGAGAGAGAGAGAGAGAGGGAGAGCGAGAGAGAGAGAGACAGAGAGAGCGAGAGAGCATCATTGGGAGAGGGAGGTAGAGGGAAAAGGACGAGGAGAAGAAGAAGCAGCAGCATCTCAGCAGCCAAGGAGAGCATCTGGAGGATCAGCAGCGCAGGAGGACCATGAGAAAGAGAGTCGGGCCGACATTTGCCTGAGACCGGGGAGAGAGGGAGCCCGCACCAAAATGACGACAGCGGGACAGTGATTTTTCCCTCCCTGCAGCTCGTCATATTTTCTTTCTTTCTTTCTCTGCTATCCCACAGACAGTCAGTCATATGCTCGGATGCAACTCGGTCTCCTATGTGCGCAGACCTGGACTGGAACTCATCTGTGTGCGCACAGTGCTTGGACGCAGTACTCCGCGACAGACTCTGCCGTTTTATGGATTTTCAACTTTTGCATGCGAAACTTACTCTGTGAGTACATCATTTATGCATATACGAAGCTCCGAAGCTTCCCTGCGTGATGTGTGATCCACGACGCAGCCACTGATCCACCTGCAAAAACCTGCTGCGGCGCAGTTTGGACACATTTTTACCCCGTGTGCGTCTTTTTATTTATTTATTTTTGTTCATGATTACTCATCTTCATATGGCTCCCATCTCCTGCAAAGCCCTCGTCCATTATTGATATTTCATGGCTGTAGAGTGTGCAGACAGAGGACAGTGGGGCGAAGAAGAAAGCAGCAGCAGCAGCGGCGCACTTTTCTGGAGACGGGAGGAGACATTGCGCACCAGGATCTGACTCCATCCGCATCTTGCACTTTTTATATCCCCCCTCCCCACCATCATTGAATCCTTTGCTTTTTCCCCCCCTCCGCTGCTGTCATCGTAGTATGTCTGCACTTCGAAAGAAATTTGGGGACGATTACCAGGTAGTGACCACCTCCTCCAGCGGCTCTGGGTTCAACCAGCCTCCCCCGGAGAAGAAGAAGAAGAGGCAGCGCTTCGTGGACAAGAACGGACGATGCAACGTCCAGCATGGGAACCTGGGTGGTGAGACCAGCAGATACCTCTCAGACTTATTCACGACTCTGGTAGACTTGAAATGGCGATGGAATCTGTTCATCTTCATCCTCACCTACACGGTGGCCTGGCTCTTCATGGCCTCCATGTGGTGGTTCATCGCCTACATCCGAGGAGACCTCAACAAAGCCCACAACGACAAGTACACTCCGTGTGTGGCCAACGTGTACAACTTTCCCTCTGCCTTCCTCTTCTTCATAGAGACAGAGGCCACCATAGGATATGGGTACAGATACATCACAGACAAATGTCCCGAGGGGATCATTCTCTTTCTTTTCCAGTCGATCCTCGGATCGATCGTCGATGCCTTTCTGATCGGCTGCATGTTCATCAAGATGTCTCAGCCCAAGAAGAGGGCCGAGACTCTGATGTTCAGTGAGCATGCGGCCATTTCTATGCGAGATGGGAAACTAACTCTCATGTTCAGGGTCGGGAATCTGCGTAACAGCCATATGGTCTCTGCACAGATCCGCTGCAAATTGCTCAAAGTAAGTGACGCTGCTGTTTGGTGGGGGAGCCATATAGGCATCTTTCTTTTCTGTTTTTTTCAAACATTGGAAATCATGGCTCAGTCCATGTTTGCTCACTTTGCACACACATCTTAAGCCTGTGATGTCTTTTCTCGGTCTCAGTTCCAAAAAATCCTGCAGAGAAGAAAAATATGCAAATAGACTAAGAATAACTCACAGTCTCTCCAAACAAGCCATAGAACTGGTCTTTCATCTATTACAGGAGTGTCCAAACTTATTTAATCTGAGGACAGATTCAGTGACATTGAAGTGCCTGTTTAAAATGTCTCATAAAATAATTTTTTTCTTGAACAAATGTATTAATAGTAATTCCAGTAAACTGTAAACCACAAAACAACTGACCACGCTTCATTAGAACTATCAGTGGGTTCAGCTGCTAAACCAGTGGTCTGTCTATGTGAAATGTGAATGGACTAAATACATATCCAGGGGGAGCCCCAACAATGCCCCAATATCAGAAAAATCACATGTGAAACGCATATAATGGTTTAAATAAACATGACAATATATCAGTAAACTTGCTAATATATTTCTGATGGTGTTAGAGGTCCATTAATAATACATTATTATGAAGTAAGATGTGGGCATCTAGGCCAGACTTTGGACAGCCCCGATCTATACTAACAAAATGACAGATTTTGTACAGCTGAAGAATGAGCCTCCGAGCTTGGAAGCCAAGCTCCACCTCAACACTGTATCTCTGCAACAGCAGCTTCACATGTTGTTCTCATGAGCTGCTCAAAGTGAGACAGAGTGGTGCAACCTGGTGCAAATGTGCCGTCGTTCTCCAGCTCCTGCCCCTCCGCCTCCCCTCCAGGCTTCAGTCTGAGCCCGGAAAAATAAAACCTTTTTAGCGATTCTCTCCAGACAATACAAACCGATAACTAGTAATTATCATGTAAAGCTGCACCGTGTCAGTGAAAGGCGATTAAAAGTGTAGCAGCGGTTTAACAAAAGCCACACTGCAGTATTCTCCCCTTGTCTGGTCTCCTCGTCCCAGCTCAGCAGATGGAGGCGACAGCAGCAACAACTTTTTAAAGATACCCTTTCATTTTCAAAGAGCTGCAGCACATAGTCTGCTCCAGTGGGTTGACATGCAAGCACACGTCGCCCTCCTCCCACCTCCACCATGCACGAAACTAAACAAGGCAGCACAAGTACTTAAAAGTTGTAGTCAAGATTTTTTGTGTGTATGTTATTAGTTGTGTTGGTGTGGTAAAATATGTTGATCGATGTCTCATAAAAAGGCCAAGGTTGGGTTTTGATTTGGTTTAAGGTTAAAATGAAGTACCTGAAATACCTTTGTTGTCACAGAGGCCTGAAGAAACCAGTAAATTATGATATTCACAAGCTGATGGAGATTTTCTTTCAAAACACACCCAAAAATGATCTTAAATGTCCCAACCAACAAATCAATCCTTAAGATATTGCTAATTATTCCATTGGTTGAATAATTGATTGCTGCTCTGTCCAAAATGGGTGTTGTGTCTTCAGAGTAGTACACTGTACACAGATCTGAGTATAACCCCAGTTTTTAAGCATCTCAGATGTGAACTGAAGCTGAATATTCAGATTAGGGCTGCAACAAGCAATTATTTGTTCAGTTGATTAATCTGTCGGTTATTGATTCATCGATTAGTTATTTGGGTTATAAAATAATGCAAAAACTGTGAAAATTGTAAATGCCTGTTATACAAAAGCCAAGATAAGGTCTTTAAATGACATTTAATGGTGTTTCTTTTAATTTATTTTCTGTCATCGAAGATTAAAGAAACCAGAAAGTCCTCATGTTTTTTGAAGCTGAGATCAGAGAATATTGACTTAGTTCCTTGAAATCATTTTCTAGTGCTTAAATCGATTAATCGATTACTAAAACAGTTGTCAGTCATTTTATTAGTTGATTCATGGTCAACTAATCGATCAGTTGTTGCAGCTCTAATTCAGATTACTTATATATTAGATTACTCAGAGCATCACTGACACAACATCAACAACAACAACTCATTATAAACTGTAGGAACTGAAGCAATATTAATCCACCATTAGGGGACTTACACATACTCATTTCACACTTTCTATAACAATCGCATCATTTTTTTCAACTTGCCTTCATGTAATATTAGGAAATTAAAAGCATTTGATTAGATTCAGTTGCAGCAGAGAGAGCTGTGGTGGATTTACGCAGCACAGATTCCATGAAGGAAAATTACCGTCACTTTTCTGGTGGACAGATGATTTGTTGCCCCAATTACACATAAATTGCGAAAAGCTGGCATATAAAGGCTGTGGCTAAGCTGTAGATTAAAGTCTGCCTCCCCCACCCACCCCCACCCCTCTTTTCTACCCCCCACCCTCTCAACCGAACCTCTCTGTCTCTGTCTCCTCCTGCACGCTCCCCCAGTCTCGCCAGACGCCCGAAGGCGAGTTTCTTCCGCTGGATCAGTTGGAGTTGGACGTTGGTTTCAGCACCGGGGCGGACCAGCTCTTCCTCGTCTCGCCGCTCACAATCTGCCATGTGATTGACACCAAAAGCCCCTTCTACGACCTCTCCCAGAGGTCCATGCAGACAGAGCAGTTTGAGATTGTGGTGATACTAGAAGGAATAGTGGAGACCACAGGTGAGTAACCACGCTCGGGGAGACTGCCGCAGGTTAAGTGGACGCTCGCTGAGGCTGTGTGTGTCGTCAGCAGCTCCGACCAACACTATTACAACCGGTTCACACCACATATCAAAAGGCCCTCGCTGCTGAGCTTTTATATATATATACAGAGAAGATGCTGTTATAACAGCTGTGGTCATCCTTTGTGCGTCGTAGATGATTGATTTTGTGTTGCAGGCTTTGAGTTAAGTTTGAGCATTGAAACGCCCTCTGGGTTTGAGGAAGCAGAGCCAAGTTTGAAGATAAATATGAGCGCCGAGCGCTTTCAGTCTGAGCGAGAGGCGCTGTGAGGCTGTATACATTGTCTTTTCCTCATCCCTCCTCCTCCTCCTCCTCCGTCTTTGTGCCCGTGCGGCACCTACCTCCTGGCTGCTGTCCTCGGAGGGGATAATAATTTGCTTTCGAGGGTCCCTCTGGAATTAGGGAATCCCATTTTCACGAGATGAGTAACGCCGCAAGTAAGATTCCTCCACTGTGGTCATCTTAAATGCAGCCCCGTTTTCTTTTCTTTTTTTATTCTTTTTTTTTATTTGACACAGCTGATCCTGCACGGGGAGAGCTCCTCCAGAGCTACAGAGGGAACCGGTGTAATCGGTCGGTTCAGTGAGAAAATACAGCCTGCGGAGATGTGACAGGGCGGCTCTACAGGCCGACACCGCTGACAGCAATTAGCAGAGATTTTCACTGGCTAATAGATCGTTCTGATTCAGTGCAGTTTCACGAGGACGGGGTTCTGGCTCCTCAGCTCAGGATGTGGAGCCTGTGGAGATTAATGTATGGCGGCTCAGCGCCTCAGTCTGGGGTCTAGAGTTGCATCTGATGTCATTCACAAAAAAAAAACAAACCCAAAACGCAGTCATATCTGATATCCGATAAGACAAGTGTGGTAGTATCCCAGCGTGTTGATGTGATGACGTCATGCTGCCGGGCACGGCAACAAGTGGGGCGGAAAGTGGAAGTAACACTGCTAGCGGCTCCACGGTGGAGCGACTTCAGCTCTGTGGAAGTGGTTCGGTTGCCAAAGATCAGGTGTAAAAAAACACACACACACACACACAGACACCACAGCAATGTGCGAGAAGAGCAAAAGAGACTGCAGTAAAATGGTGGTGAGGAGATAAAGCTGTTTTTCAACCTGTTTTTCCCCCAAAGCTGAAGCTCCAGGTTGAGCCTCCACAGTGGTAAATGTTAACCGGGCAGAGCATCCTAGAGTGTTGCACTTAAGTTGTGCTCTCTAAGTTATCACGTAATGGTGCATCGTGTTGGAAATACACAGAAATGTGGCTTGGTTTTAGAGTCCTGTCTCCCAGCATTAGTGTCCCGGCATCTTCTCAGTGTTTTATCTCCCGATTCTCGATACAGTCGCGTGCTTCGCCTCTCCTTCCTCCCAGTGAATTATTCATCAATTCACTTAATAATCAGCAAACATGTCCCGCGTCTTGAATCCAGACCCCCCACTTCCTGGATGTGTGACGTGACAGAAGTGCTGAGTGAGTCGTCCCTGTTGCGTCATAGCAACGCTGTGCGTGTCGTCACGCGGGCCGCGCTCTAACGAAGCCGCTCCGACGCGTCTCCGCGTCTTCCGTCCGGCATCGAGGAGCGGCCCCCGAAGCTCTGTGAAGTTGTTGGAAAGGCTGATGTAGAAACAATCTATGGTTTAAAAAATTTATGTACAGTGAAAGTCTAAACCCTCAGACGCTTTCATTTCTGGCCAATGTAACTCTGTTTCCATGGCAACCCCTCCTTCAGTATTCAGGATTGCGGCACTGCACCTAAACTTAGGTTTTTTTTTTTCTTTTTTTTTTATTCCTATGGTATAGGAACCATAAAACGGTTTGGGTAATAAACGAGGCAAACATGCGACGGCGGATATGAAATGAAACTGCTTTGCTGACAACGTCAGGCGCTATTAAGGACGAGCCACGCTGAAAAATGAAGAAGCAGAGGTGTTACTGTACTACGAAGACGCGCTCCCTGGAACAGGTGATACAGAAGGGAAAGAATAAGATGAAATATTTATGAGGACTCTTGTTTACTAGCGAGGAAGCTGTCCAATTCCCCAGATCTGTGTTTTTTTTTTCATTTCATTCTATTTTACATGTTATTGTGGCTGCGTGTGGGAAAAACCTCCTGTCTGGAACAAAAGTTTCGCCCAGACTCACATTAAAGCGACAACAATGACACAATGCTCTTTGTCCTTCCTGCCCAATAACAACAGACACTACATCGCGCCCTCTTTGACACAGTAACCTTTTGTACGCAGAGACCACAGAAAAACATATTTTGGACTGACTGAAGTTATGTACCGTAACGGGAAAAGAGGAGTGCAGAGCACGTAGGAGCTTTGAATTGTTTCATTTTTTGCCTTCACCTCTGACACCCCCTAGTTTGGATGAAAAGGCATGAGCTGTTCCTCGCTCCGTTTGAATAGGAGCCCAGGGCAGTTTTTGATCAACGCCTTAAGTGTGATGCACGTTCCAAATGAGACATGTAGGATGTCTGCTAGCAGCATATTCTCTCCCCTGGAGTCGTGCCAGTCGTGGCTTTGTGGTATCGAGTCGGGTTTTCTAACTTGGCCGTGGTAAGACTCCACGCCGCCGTTGATGAATTGTAGCCTCATCACCCGGCCATTAATGCTGTACATGCCGTCTGACCGTTTGCTGTAAAGGGAAAAAAGAACAGAAAAAAAAGGGAGAGGCGCAAAACAAGATGTCTGTAGAACGAAACAGCGCTAACAGGTTCACTGTCTGACAATCGATACGAGCGACACGATCCACGGCAAGGACCTTCACAGCCACTACGCCGTCATTGGATACAGAGTGAATGTGTGTGTCTGGCCACTGTGTGAGAACCTCGGCATAATAAAAGCAAAGTGAGTTATGTCTGTGTTATCTGTGCGCTGTAGAGATGACAGGTGTTCGGATGGAAACACAGGACACGAACACTGCTGGAGTCAACAGCAAATAAACGACTGTAGCCCCGAAGGTGCATGACATGCACAAATATACACATATATAGTAGCAATTTATGGATGCATAAGATGTGAAAATATGATGGAGGAAATCCCAATGTTATTTTTTAGGTGGGGGGGGGGGTAAAACAAAACAAAAAATACAGCAATTAGATTTTTCTGCTGAACAATGAATGTGTTCATTGTCTCAGAGTCCGCAGTGCAGCAACATCTGCTCGGTTGTGATAGAGTCTGTTGGACAAACTGATCTCGCTCGACGCTCGGTTATCTCGGTATTGCTTTTTCTTAATATCATAGAATTATATGCTCACACCAGAAATTATATTTATATCCTCCGCTGATTCCAAACACTGATTGCAGGAAAGTCGTGACTCTGTCTAAAAACTGGAAGCCGGCTAATCCTGTTTGACATATGCAAACAGTACAAACGCACTGTTTTACTTCACTGATTGTTGTTAATGTATGCTTGTATTAAGCTCGATGCCAGCTACACTTTTCAAATCCGCTTGGAAAGTTGGTAGAAAATGCAACCAATGCGCCTGCTAAGGTAGTGTAGCTGGTTCATTAGTGATACCATTGATATTAAAGGTGCATCCTGAAAAACCTCAATCATTATCACTAAATGTAGGGGTGACATTTAGCACTTTGTTCAACACATGACTGTATAACTTTGTTAGTTAAACTGCCAATCTGACTTGTAATGGTGACAGGAAGAAGTTTCTAAGACATAAATACCCCTTTTCCACCAAAATGGTTCCAGTGGTGGTTCTGGGCTGGTGCTATTGCTGAGTTGGTTTATCTTGCGAACCAATTGAGAACAAGTTGCTTTTGCACTACTCGAGAGCCATGTCATTACATTACATTATAGGCCAGCTAAGTTGCTGCTTCCATGAAGAAGCCCAGAAGTAGAATCAAGAATAGTGGACCACACTTTTGTAGTTTTACATCATTAAGTGAAAAATGTCTCTTAATAACATTTACGTAAAAACAAGCAGAGTATCAAAGTCCCCTGTTGCTTCTATCAAGTAGCATGAAAAAAACATGAAGGACTTGTTATTGGTCTCATTAGCTCCGCCCTCAGCCTCTGACTGGCTCTTCCTCCTGGCCCAGCAAAGAAGTGGTGCTACTCTGGATTGGCCAGAGTCAGTTCTTCATTAGTGGAAACAGAAAGAACTTA
Source organism: Karalla daura (assembly GCA_029224185.1). NCBI lineage: Eukaryota > Metazoa > Chordata > Actinopteri > Chaetodontiformes > Leiognathidae > Karalla > Karalla daura. The sequence goes on from CM055202.1 coordinate 11,549,687, forward strand.
GAAAATAAGCACTAGCCCGATTCCAACAGTGGAACTGCATTGGTGGAAAAAGAACTTTTCTGAAAAGTTGGCATTATCAAACTGGGAACTTATCAGTTCAGTTCATTAATTTGTTGACAATTTATTTAATTTGCCAGCAACACGATATTAATTTGCACAAGTCTCTATAACCAATTAAAACACCATTATTTGTTGTTATCTTATGGTTGTATTTACTCAAAACACTTCAAACTGAAAATAATGGCTTGGAAAGTGGCTCGACATACACATGCATTTTCATTGCATCGTATATAGCTGGAAACCCACAGCCAAGCTCGAACCAAAGTGCTTGTGTTGCCTCCACATACGAGACTGAGCATGGGAACCCTGGTGTCAGAGTCCTACTCTCTGTCCGCCCACCATCCACCCAAACCATCTCAATACAAGTGCCACGCTGTGGGTAAAGAGCTGGACACCCTAGAAACAGATTAGCAGCACATTGTAGGTATGTATTTCAGGAAACAGGATGACTCTCTCTGTTAAAGCCAATACACGTGTATGTGTGTGTGTGTGTGTGTGGTGTCCACATGGGTCTGGTCCCTAATAAGAGGTCTCTTCTGTAACTGACCGACTCTGACATGTGGCTCATGGAGTTTAAGGCGGTATGACTCCGTCCTCTTTGGGAACGTGTGTGACGGTGCAGTAATCGGACAGTGGTTGAAAGCAGCTGTGCGGGTTAATGACTGTCGCAGCAGACGTGTTGATTGGTCAACGCGGGCAAAGCGAAGGTGCCTCTGATAACAATGGCTTTGTCCTGCTCAGGTGTCTCATTAAGTCAACGCTGTAGAAAATGCACAAAATTCACTGGGGATTAATGTGCGCTGCAGATCCGTCCACCACTGTTATGCAGATGTTAGGCGTTGTCTCATCAGGAGAAACCGCCGGCGGTGCTAATTTTCCAGACCGGTGCCATTAAAGTACGACACGGAGTAAAGGCCGCAGTGGAATGACGTAATTAGATCGGCTCAAATCTTGAAAGGGGGATAAATTAAGTGGACACCGTATGGTAAAAAGCACCCTTAACATGGTTGGAGGAGGGTCACAGATTACGCCAGATGTAAAAATCACTACTTTATGTTATCTCTTAAGTCTTATCTCTTATCTCTTTCCTTCTAGTCTTTATACATCTTCCGTCATGTTCCATTTGCTTTTTATTTGCCAGGTGTAAAAACGTATTGTGGGTTAGTTCCTAAGTGCTTCCACCTTGGAACTGAAGTATCTAAGTGGAATTCAGCTATCGTTTTGTCTGCCATAACAGTTGGTTTTCATCAAAATTTTTCGCTTTGTTGGCTCCAAGGTTATACGGACACTGTTTAGTTGGGTGTAACATGGCAACTCTGTAGTTTGGTGAATAGCACTACGAGCTGAATCCCTTCCGCGTGTCTGCATACAGTCTCTCTGGGGTCCTCTCACAGTCCAGAAAAAAGCAGTTTTAGGTTGATTTTAGAGTCTACAATGCCCCGAGGTGTGAGTGTGAGGGTAAGTGGTGCGTGTGTGTGCTCTGTGTGCTTGTACTGGAGACCTGTCCAGGGTGTACTCACTGCCTCACCTGTGTGCATTGGAGGTCCTAGTGACATCATTGGGTGCAAAGCCGGGTGGATGATGGATGGTTGGAGTGCAGCTGGAGGATGAATATGTAAAACTGTGTGTCAGGCAGTTTCTTCAACCCTGTTTATGTCTCGAGACGCGCGCTCTCTCAAGTGCCGCTCTGGTTATTTTAGTATTTTACACCTATGATTTTCCTGCTGCAAAATTTTGCTGCTGTCAGGATGTCTCCTCAAAGCAACACCTTCTATGATCTAAAAATGTAAAGTTTATGTAATGGCACTCACGGGGGGGGGTCATTTTCCCTGTAGTCACTGCAGAGCTGGCGACGACCTGACTACGACTCGTCATCATCTGATTGCAGTGCCGCTCGCTCGGCGCGGTCTTAAAATACATCACAAGTTTAGATAAGTGTCCCATTAACAGCAGTAACGCTGTGCAGCACTGCAAAGGCTTAAATCCCAAGCCAGAGGGAACCAGATCATTTGTGGAGCTTATTGTTGAGAACACAAAATAAACTGTAGCTGCCAGCAACAGACGCTTAAGTTCCCCCGACCATGAAGCCAATCAGCGCATTGCAACTAAATTCATTTCATGATTCCCGGCGTTGGCTCGGCACAGGACGCGGTTTCACCGCGTCTCTCCCGAAACGCTGCAGATCGAATGTGTGTTTATGTCATTAGAGACGAGACAGCGTTCAGATCAGAGAGATGTTAACTAACAAAGCAAAGCAAAAAAAACGAGCTGATGATTTATTTCACGGGGAAACTCATCTTCATTACATAACGTTAAGAAGTCTGTCAGCACATTAGTCGATCCCTGACACTTTGTGCAGTGTTTGGGCTGTAACGTGGTGCTAAAACACGGCAGTAAGATCTTCACAAGCAAAGTGTTTTCAGATGCACTCATCAGCCATAAAAAGCAGTGATTCATAAACTGCATCATCAACCTTTTCATCGCCCCACAGTGATGTGACTTTCATGCAGATGTGTGTGCGTGTGTGTGTGTGTGTGTGTGTGCTCGTCACACATGCCGTGAAATTCCTAAAAGGCTCCCAATAAGTCAAGTCTAGAAAATGTCTCTTTAATCTGAGCCGCTGAGGTTTTTCAGGATTAAAAGTAAAGTTTGCCTCGTCACAAAGTCAGCTGTTTTTCAATGTTTGCTCGGTTCAGACTCTATTTCGCTCTTACGCAGCACATTTGTTCTGCAGGCAGCAGAGAGCTCGCCGCTCTCTGAATTGGCCAATAATCTAGATGTTTGGAAATGATTTTTCCGCCGAAATAACACAACGTCTCGTTTCATCTCTTGATTTGGTTACAAGGCAAATTACGGCCAAAAGATCAGAGAGGCTGTCTCTCCTCTCAGATAAACCCTCCAGCCTCGATTCGGATTGTTTTCTGTCGGCCCCCTCCTTTTTGTGCTGCTACAAGGCTTTCCTGTGATTCACTGCTATAGAATAAAAAATAGAATATCCCAGCTATCTGCTCGTTTTAAAGTGAGTGTGGGTGGCAGGGGGTTGGTTGCATATAGACTGGATCAACTGGCAATGTTTATTCATGTGTTTTTGTGTGCATAAACGCAGTATGCGGCTAGAACAGCTTTGGAAAATGAATCACCTGCCTGGTTTGCTCAATATTTGAAATCGTAGCGTCCGGATTTAATATATGAGGTGTGTTTGGACCTGTGTTTGTGTTCAAGATTTAGTACATTTAATATGTATGCGATTCGTAATAAGAGGGTTTTCAGATACGTAAATAAAACGGTTTTGTGGAAAAACTGTTATGTAATACCCTTATCTTCAGTGCGGTTATTGCTGCGGTGCAACAAATAAACCTCAATGAAATTAAGAGTAATAATTGCGTCGGTGCAGACTGTCCAGTCGTGAAGCCAGCCAGCATAATTAACTGGAAACATCTATCGCTACTGATTAGCCTGAGCAGCCAATGTCAAGGCCCGATCTGTGTTTTATCATCAGCCGCAGTAATTGAAATGAAAATGGAGAGCTCTCTGCCGCGCCGGAGGCCTAACGGTTTCAATCATATGAGCCAGAGGCCACGGGCCTGGAGGTCGCCCTGACGCCAGGGGCTCCAGAGCTCCGAGGTAAACAGCGAGGTAAAGCGAAACCCCCTCCCCGGATATTATGAGCAGCCCCTGGAAAGCAGCCCCCGCCCCTTCCCGCACCGTCCTGCGGATAAACCCGCCGTAATTCATTCTGAATCATTACACGCGGATCGCGGCCTCTCCTCCCGGTGTCGCGCTCTGTGCCGCAGCCCGGGCGGGGTCGCGGGGTTAAAGTGGCTTCAGCTGCGAGGTGAGAGCGGCGTACCGGGCGAGAGCGGGAGATCCCAATTAAATCTAATGCGCTCAGGGTGAGAGCTCGGGAGAGAGGCGACGGTCCCTGCCGAGCTCCAGCTGCGACGAGCCACGTGGCGCCCGTACCTCGCAGCTCTCTATTCCATGCTTCATTTAGCTTCATTAACGTGATCCAACCTTGAATATTTCAGCATGACAAACGCAGGTAATGTTTGCAGTGTCACGAAGAGGTGAAGCAGTATATAATGTCTCAGTACAGTTATACGGCTACACCTGATGTGTGGCTTAAAGAGCGTAGACTGCATGTTGTTTGTGTTCAGCCAAGGCTGTAGCGTTCCTGCAGTATAGATTAACTCTATTCAGAATGTCCGACATGCTCATATCTATAGGCATATATTAAATCACCACTAATGATATCATATATATTACTCTGACCTGTTGCCATATGTACCTTGTTATGAGACAGCCAGAGGGGTGTCTGCATGTCCACCACAGTCCAAAAACATGCAGTCCAAACATGCATGTTTTAGCTTGACTGGAGACTGTAAATTGCCCTTAGGCGTGAATGTGAGAGTGAATAGTATGTGTGTGTGTGTCCTGTGACCTGTCCAGGGTGTATTACCTGCCTTAATGTGCGCTAAATAAAGGCTCCAGCAGACCCCTTTGGCACAGTTGAGGCACAAAGCAGTTAAGATAATGGATTTATGGATGGATGGCCTTAATTGTGTTGTTTTTTGGTCTGGATTGTGCTTGATGTGTCCTGTGTACAGTAAACTGCACACAAGGTTTATTTAAAATCATTAGTAGATGGAAGAATCACAAAATCGACACGTTGTGGAGTCCAAAAATGGACCCGACTTTGCCAAGATTTGTTGCACGGCTGTATAATTTGATTACATCATAGAGACGTTGATGATGTTTTGTCCAGCCCTCTGGATATTGACATCTGCTCAACAGCCAGCCGCTGTGCTGCGTGCGGAGGCAGCGGTTTATCATGTAGGCTGTTATCGAAGAAATTAGTTTTACTAAATTTAGACAAACAAACAGGGCTATTCCAGGAACACATCTGTGAGATATACCTCGCATGGCTACTGTACATACAATAATTGCTCTGGGCACTGCAGCGAACCAGCTATGACATCCTGGATTCATTATCCCTTTTAGATGAACTGTGCTGGCTTCCCGAGGGGGAGCTCGGTAATTGTGTCTTTAGGGATTTGTCAGGTCCCTGTTGGATGGCAATAAATCACTGGTGGAGGAGGTGTGGCAGCAGACCTGGGATGAACTCGTGTGACGAAAGCGCTGGAGATGTGTTTCCCGATGGTTTCCCGTCTCCTCGCCTGCGACGAGTCCGAAAGAAAAACCGCAAAGTGTCCGTCTCCTTCGCCTGTCAAGCCAAGGTCACTTTTCTGATAATTACAAATGCAAATTGTCGACCTCGATATCGGACCCCTGTCCAGACGAGAGGCTGAAGCGTCACACGTCTATTGTTTGGCTCCACTGGGAACCTTTGGGCTCCATTACGGGGCAGTGCCTGTTAAACAGTGTCACGCTGGAGGTTGGCAGCGCTGCTCCCTGGCAGCGTGGACCATTGAAGCTGCACCATCCGACCACACGAGTGTGTTGTGTGTTCCGGCCTGACCCTCTCCTAGGAAGCCCCTTCATGTTTCCCCGTTGCTCAGACGTGCCCGAGTTTCCAGGAATAATCTGCTTGTCTGGAGCTCGAGTGACTCGAAACTTAAAAAAAAAAAACCGAGGAGCCATCAGGGTCTCTTTCTTAACAGCGAGTTACCTCTGCTTAGCACCATCTAAGCTCGAGATCTCTCAAGGCTTAAAAAAAGCCGTGTCTGTCTCCTCGCTCTAAGCTCTAACTCCTCTCCGCGACTTAAGCAGATCTAATAGCCAAGATCAATATGAGATTACGGCTCTCGCTCATTCTGTTTTATGACGGGGGAGGAAAAAAAACGGGTTTTCTGATCATTTCTGCGCTCAATATGTAATGAAGAGAAAATCATTTGATTTGGACACATCCCCAGTGTGACTTCTCCTGTATGACCAGTCGCGGTTGTGTGCCCTAAAGGAAATCCATCGATTGCCGCTTTGCTCAGCCGGCTCCCTTTACAGCACTATTCAGAATTGCCTTCACTTGGTAATATGTGCTCTCCTGGCTGTGTTAATGGCCTACAGCCATATGTTCCTCTGGCCTGCCTGACTCCCCACCTTGTGTGGAGATGGTTGGCAGCTTCCTGCTCCTATTCCCTTCCCTTCCTTCCCTTTCCAGCAGCCTCCACACTCATGCGATTGCCTCAGCATCCAGGCGCTCCCCTCCCCCACAGCAGTGCACTTCTCCTGCCTCTCTTTCCCTCCATCTCCAGCTCCCTCCTTATTTTCTCTCGTTGCTCTGCCGTCACTGTGGGGCTGGAGCAGTCCTCAGGACTGGAAGCCACCTCCCGAAACACCATTTAAAAGGCGTCAGCAGACTTATTTCTGCCTTTTTGGAAAAGTCAAACTGTGTAAAACGGGTCACTGAATGCTTGTGCATTTTTCCACACTTAACCGCTTGATGGTGGTCACCATAGAAACAGATGATCAGACAGGACTTGTGGCCACAATAGCAGTGTCTGTATCAAAATGAGATTATTCCTTTACATGCACAATTTGTTCTGTCCTTTGTAACCATCCTCAGTGAAAAGAATAACAAGTCGGTCGTGAAAAGCCGAGCTACTAGGAGCCATATTATTCAGACCTGTGAATTGAACTGTCCTCTTGCCAGGAAACGCGCCGTCCGCCATCGTTATATTCTCCCCTCTTCTTCTGCTCTTCCATCCAGCTCGGAAACCAGTGGCACGGAGCCAAAAAGAAGACAAAGGGATATTTTGTTTCCTGTTTTGCAAAGAAAGGAGAAAAGAACTGGATAATTCATTGAATTATTCGTTCTTCCTTGCCTTGCAGTCCGTCCGCATTGTTGCAAAGGCATTCTGCGGTGGCTCTGCGTGGCCTTGGCTGTGGCCAGCGGGGCTCGGGCCGACTCTTGGCTGGCGCTGAGAGCCGGCGTCCTGCGTGCGGCGTGTCCACACAGTCTCATGCTTGTTTTTGCTCGCAGTTTTCTCATACATAACACTTGAGCTGTTTCCACTGCCGTGATAGACTGTCAGGGGACTCTGCTGACAGCCCTGCACTGGTGAGTGAGTTTGTGTGTGTGTGTGTGTGTGTGTGTGTGTGTGTGTGTGGTCATTTGGGTGACTGAGTGAAAGTGAGAGTCAGACAGAAAGAGAGCAGGAGAGAGAGAGAGATAGAGAGAAAGGGAGAGAGAAAGGGAGAGAAGGAGCTTATTTGTGAATTTGTCACTAAATCGGAGCGTGGCAAAGAACTCTCCGACGCCCACCTTCCTTTTTCAGTGACTCGCACTGTTTAGAGTTCATCTAGAGCAGTCGTTTGAATAAACCTTCATTTTCACATGGCGGCCCATTTTGACTGTCACTTGCTTGGCGCCTGTAGGTTGTTGACTCATATGATGTTGTAATGTATATACGTATAATGGCGCCAGATTTATTTTGATTTTTTTACCTTTTTTCCACTCCTTCCCTCCCTTCAGAAATCGAACAGGAGACCCTGCCTAAAATGCTTTGACAGTAAACACACACCTGTGGTCTTGGGCTCCGGCCCCTGACTTCACGGCGCCCTGTCGAGTGCTGAGAGCCCAGCATCAGACGGATATGATCCTCAGGCTCCTGCAACCTGGATGAGCTCCTTGTCTGTGGATGCCACTTTATTTATTTATCTTTTTTTTCATTCTCAGCTACTATCGAGACACACTGGCAGGCTGCCTCCCCAGTTCACAGTGCTTTTCTATTCCAGCCCCCAAAAGAAGCCACTTTATCTTTGCTGTCACTCCGCTGAGTCTGCGGCTGCCTCACTTTGTTAGACCCGAGCAGCAAGCAGCTCTGTGTTATCAAGGACAAGTGAATTTATTTAGGGGTCTCGGGGCTGAGATGGCTTTTGGGCATCTAAATCTCAAAGTTTACTCCCGACACTTCCTGTTTCTTTTTCCGTTTTCGGCCTTTAATAGAATTAGCCGAGGAGTCTGTGAAATATCGCACACGCTGTACGTGGCAGATAGAGCACCTGTAATCTCCAGACAGGCATCCCATCCCAGTGCTGCCGGACTCATTTCACCAAACTCCTCTCTGGTTTTCATATTTGGATAGAGCCCCGAGATTTCAGACGGCATTGCTGAGATGTAACGCAAACTGTTTCTTCTTCCCTGTTTCTCTATCTTCCTCCCCACCCTTGGAAATGCACCTTTAATGAGATGCGTTTTTTTTCCTATCTGTCTTGAATTTATGGATTCAGCAGAGGATTATTCTAATGCCGCTCATGCTGTCACATGGATATCGCATACAGCGCATACAGGCAGTAAACTGCCTGGCGAGCTGAAGTGATGAGGGACTTCTGAAGGGATTTCACACTTGTGCAGGATTGGCCAGTCAGTAAAGATCATATATCCCCGCAACCTGTAAACTGTGTGCGGAGTGGAGGGGGGTCTCGGGGGACTCATATAAGTTGGAATCTAACACCATCGGCAACGAGTAAGATCATCATTTATTTAATAAACATGCTCCGCCGTCACATATTTTATTTAAAAGTTGTTTTTTTTTATGCTGCATTAAGGCTTCTTGTCTCAAGATATTCTTTTGCTTGGGCAGTTGCGAAATGTAATTATGTTGCTTCTGCATGAGGACTTAAGAAAGATGAATGAATGAATGTAGATGTGAGGATGCACTGATAACATCTGCCTGAGAGCTTGTGAGTCAACGCCACAGCAGGCAACAAATATCTCACAGTATCTCACAGAATTAGAATTAAAGACCAAACTAAAGCAGACTTTATGATCATTAAGAACACTGTTTTCCCATTTTTTTGTGGCATCTTCCATTTTTAACCAATTTAGACCAGTAGATGCAGAGCAAGTGGCGGATGTGGACCCTTAAAAACATAAACAAAAAGATGCTAAAACGCTGTATTTGAATGCAGGATTCCTAGCTCTGAGACTTTATCTATTGTATAAGAGTGACTTGTACTTGACTGATGGCCTGTGGTGCTCCTTCCACCACTTACACTGACTGATTATTTTTAAACATGGCGACTGATAGCAGATAATAGGAAGTCAGCGACTGCAGTGTTTGAAATGAGCCCTCAAACATGCTGACATATTGACACGACTGCAAGCATACGAGGCAGAGGAGTTATTTAGCCATTTGCAGAATCATTATCTGCGCAAAGTTGATTTTTTTTGTGGACAGCTGGTGCTAGGGATAAGAAGTAAAACCCATACACACACTTGACCACAGTGAAGGTACGGATTCTCTTACTGTGCTGCACTTTATTTTGAAGGGGCCCCCACCCATGCTGAGCATGTGAAATGTATTGGTATTGGCCGATACTGAGTCACAGAGGGGAACAGATAGCCATTTGCTGAAATTAGAAGTGTAATGGATCCACAGAGTTACGAATTTCTCTGCCCTAATGGGCTAAATGAGGAATTGTCTCCTCATTGATTCCAGTGATGTTTTCTTCCTCCTGGTCTCTTCCTCCCCCCCATAAGACCTCATGGCGTTTACCGTTTTTTTTTATCATTGTTGTTGTTGTTTTTCCTGAGACTGAATTAATCTGATTATGTGCTGATTTATCTTCATTGTGTTGATTCCTGTAAGGGCTGCAACAAGAGATTATTTTAATCGGTGATTAATTTGATGGTTTAACTTTCTCTGCCTGACATTTTCCAGTGCTGTAAACAACAACTTTTGATACTTGATGAAAAAAAAAAAATCAACTCCATGTGGCTTCTCGACTGAATGGGTTTGAACAGACATGAACGATGCAAATGACATTTTTTCATGTAACGACTTCCCATCAGTAAACTAGAATATAATATTAATATAAAAATTGTTTCCCATGTATTGAATGTTATCTCTGGTGGTGCTGTTGGTACATATTCTAGTATATCACATCTGAAATGTGGAATTACATGTCTTTAGTAACATGGGTAGTATGCATGTTCCCCTTAAGTCCATGTGAGTTAGTCCAGGGACTTCAGTGTCCTCCCACAGTCCAAAAACATGCATGTTTGTTGAATTGGAGACTCTAGGTGTGCGTAACAGTGATTGGTGTGTGTATGTTTGTGTCATTTGTCATTCATTTGTATGTTTATGTTTATGTCATTTGTATGTTTGTATGATGGACTGGAGACCTGTCCAGGGTGTGCAGTATTCCCTGACTGCATGCTACAGTATGTGTGTCTGGAGTACAAAGCTAGTGAGGACGGCTGGTTGGGTGGATGGATGGATGGATGGATGGATGGATGGATGGCTGGATTCCTTTTTGTAATCCCAGCAGATGTTTTTGTGGCATTCTCTACAAATTGCAAGCTGTGCCTTTTGTTGCTCCCCGTCATAGCTTGTTTGAAACGTGTCGCTGGCAGTGCAGTTTAATATACGCTACATTTACAGCAATCAATGAAGCCTGTGAAGTAAAACATTGAATGTATTGTGTTTGTATGGCTTGTGGAACAATGGAAGGCTTCGAATGGTGTGTGTGTGCGATAGATTAGCGATCTGTTCGGGGTGTATTCCCGGCCTTCACCCTATGTGCGCTTGGATAAGTTCCATCCATCAGACCGCTGTGACAGCAGTTAGGTATAAAGCGAGTTAAGAAAATAGATGGATGGAGGGCTGTACCCGTCCTTTGCCTTTTGAACTATGGCACGTCTTGAATATCATGGAGCGAAGCCAGAAATATTGATGGGTATCTAATGCCTGAGGTCAGCACAGCCCAAATGCAGGTATTAAAAACATCATCAATTTGTAGAAGACCCTGAAAAAAAAACACCCAGAAAACCAACTTCTTGTCATCGTTCATCACATCTTGACATTTTGGAGGTGCAAAATTACAGACAGAAACATCTGTGCTGTAGATGTATAATTGCAGGCCTTGCGTGTTGTCATGTTTGTTGGCGTTAGTCAGGTGCAAAGCGTCGTGGCAGACGACAGGTTAAAGACGTGCACGCTGCACCTGTGATGTTCCCAGCGTTCGTCTCATGACACTTTTTTCCCTTTTTTTCCCCTGTTCCCACCACATCTGAGGTGTTTCCTCCTCGCCGATGTGATGTCCCACGGTCGCATGTATGCATCCGAGCAGCGAACGGAGGCAGAGACAGGATAGGGTTTCGCTTTTCATCGCCTGCAGCGTGTGTATCTGTGTGTGTGTGTGTGTGTGTGTGAGACACAATGCTCATATTATACAGAACATGGAGCCGCGGATATGAAAGATTGCAGTGTACGGCCAGAGTGATAGATGAGAGAGGAAGAGAAAATTGCTCTATACTTTAGTATAGGTGACATTTGTAATATGAGCTTCGGCCTCCGCTGATGAGAAGTCACCAAAATATATGATTTGCCCACTCCACCAAAACAAAGGCTTTCTGAGTCAGGGTTTTGTGCTCAGTGACAGTGAAAGCGTTTTGGTCTGACTCCGGAGCCACATGGAGGATTTCAAGCAGCCCCTCAACAGAAAATCCATTTTGAGCTGTTAGGATTTTATTTATTTATTTATTTTTTTTACTGTCATGATCTGAGACGGAGACTTTTCTTTTGTGTTGTCACCGCTACTTTTGACCAACCTCGGCAGGGGAAAAAAAGGTTTATGGCTGTCGCATGCACACATTCCTACAGTTTTGTTTCCATAGAAACACTGAGTCCCAAGCAGGCGTGTGTTTTAGAGTTACATAAGCCTTTACCAGTAATACGAAATACACACCGACATGGGTTTTTCTCATATGACTGGATTTGCTTTTTTTAGAAAAAAGCAAAAAAAAAAACCGTCCGTGGAACGTTTCAAAATGATTTTTCCGTACATCGCTCTCGTGCTATTTTTAGCGCCTTAACTGTCCTCTCTCTCCTCATCTTTAGGCGTCTGTCTGACACGCTCGTCTAGATAATGTGCAAATCTCCAGAAAGAAATCAAACGGTGTCGTGGCCTCGGTGCAACTCGAGGCAACCAGTTCATTAACGTTGCCTGTTAATGCCGTACGCCTCACAGAGGTGGGCGTAGCAGAGCAGCTGGTCTTTAGCAACACAATTGCACATATGTGATGCAACCGTATCTATAATTACGCACGGCTTGAATAATGTATGGGAATTAAATGTATATTAATGACGGTGATTAAGTCTAGTGCACAGATAGCAGAGTTCAGGGTGTGGAGAAGGATGCAGTGGATTAGACCATCCACACCCGTGCAATTTCCCTCTGTTTGTATTTGTGTGTGTGTGTGTGTGCGTGTGTGTGTGTGTGTGTGTGTGTGTGTGTGTGTGTGTGTGTGTGTGTGTGGAGTGGCTGGAGAGGAAGACAAACAGGTTCAGCCCCCAGCCTGCAGGGTTCATGGGTTTCCAGAGACACAGGTTTTACAGTAGCTCATACACCATCTGCAGGAACAATAGAGCATTATTAATAGATGTAACATGAAGCTATTTGGGTCCTTGTATATTACTGTAGCAACCTTTCGCTCCGGGCGCAATTCCATTTCGCTCGTTCTAACCTTTGTTTTTTCTTCTTCTTCTTCTCACGCGCCGGCGAAGATGCTATTGATGTTTCAGCTCTGTATTTACCGTATAGCTGCCCAGTTAGCGCCACGGCATCGACTGCGCTGTTGGATAAGAGCTCGGCTGCTGATGAGTTGTAAAAAAAAACAAAACAGAGGAGCAGTTTTACACCCCGGTTTTGTAAGAATCAGCACGCGTAATCCTGCCGAGGATCAAATGGTGGCTGTTTCTTTTTTTTTTTGACTGAAGGCGTCTTGAAAGGCAGGAGAGACGAGGCAGGAGAGAGATTTCCATTCACACTTAGCTCTCAATCGTTTCGGCCCTAAAGTTCTCATTAACTTTGCCCGCTTTATTCACTCCAGCTCCCATCCATATGCCTAAAGGCTCCGGGACTCTGAAGCAATAGTGCAGAAGTAATACTTTGAATACCCCAAACGCGCTCGATGTGCAGCCTCTTGCACATCTGCCATTGTGTACAGAGCTGTTATCAGTGAATTATTTTATGACCTTGGGAATCGGGCAGAATCACAGATGCCTCTAGTTTGGGTGATCACGTCTCCGCAATCAGCGGCGGTGTCTCACTGCGAACGAGCGCTTCATCTTCGTTTGGACCCGACTGTCGCCGCTAGAACAATATTAAGCTGGTAATTAAAACATGTGATAATAACCCACTGCCGTCGCTGATTTCCTAATGGATTTCAACAAGCCTTAACACGAGTGCCCCCCAGCCGTTCCCCTCCGCTGAAACGAGGGCTTTTTTGGACCGATATAACTCATTTTGTGTTTTGTTTCAGATGTAACCCCAATTACAGATCTTTTCTACACACACAAAAAACAAAAACACAAGGTTTTTTTGTTTATTTCGGCAGAACGTTTGTCTATTCCAGGACGAGGAGGGCTTTGCTGTGAGCGGCGTAGCATGATCGCAGCTGTTAAATAATGACGATGAGTGATCACTAATGGGCATCCAATAAGTTTCGCGTGGAAAAAAATATTGTTGATCATTAATTCAAACCTCATGATTTTTGCTAATTGCATTAATTTGTGTCTGAGGACGTGAGGGGAGTTTTTAAGCGGGGATTTAATTCACAGTCCCCTGTGAGGGGGAAAATTTATTCAAAGCGTATAATAATCTTCTATCTTGTGCAGAATTTTGTGGAGCATCGTTACGGGTGCACACACAACACGCGGAATAGGACATTTTGTTTTAATTTGTAATCTCCGTATACAGAATTTAATGCTTTTAACTAAATTGTCACACTCATTTGGTCTTTTCTCAGGCTCAACAATGTTACGTAACAGACACTCCATGTTACTTTTTTTGTATTTTGGATCAAGCTGAATTCCCCTCATTGTGTCAGGAAGCTCTTCAGAAATTTCAGTGTGAGCCAGACCTCCCGAAGCCTTTCCCTGCAGCCGAGGCTCTTGTGGGTTTGCCTCTCAAGCAATTTGATTATCTTAATCCACATCTTTTTGTTGCTAGCAGCCAGGCTTAAAGTGTGGACTGAACTGTTAAGTAGCATAAGAGGCGAAGTGGGGAAGACCCGTGTGTGTTTTTTCTCCTGCTAAGTGAAACATGCATTCATTCTTCATCCATGAAATGCACTGAATGTTTTGGGTTTGCGTCTGTCCTTGGTCTGACTGTTTTGTCGATGCATCGCTAAAAAATGAATACAATAGGATAGAAAGTCTTTATTTTCATTGTACGAGAATATACAATGAAATTTGGACAGCAGCATCTGAGACAAGCAAGCATTGCACAAAAAGGGGCAATGAAGAGTTGAAATGATTGTAGTGTAAAATGAATACAGGATTGCTCAAGGACGGATCAAGTTTACATGATAACGATCCATGTTTAGATGGAGTCAATCTATTATGCCACATAATGTGGGTTTGCATAACAAAAGTCGATACGAAGGAGGATCCTTTCACAATTATGTGACACAGCGTATTCAATGACCACATCTTTAAAGCAACCGATAAAACGTATAAACTTACATCATGAAATGACTGATTCTACTGCTGTAGCTGTAGCTCAGCGTTTACATATAGTTTGTTTATGTGTGTGTGTAGTTTTGTTAATTACGGTTGTGTCAAGCACTGTGGCACTGGGGAAAGCTGTAAAAACTGACTCAGTATGGTGAATAGTGTGTTACTGGTTCTATAAAACCCTACATAATTATCCCCTATAAAATACAAAGCAAACAACTCTGCTGTATTTTTAATTATTTTTCAAGTTAAACAGGAAATTGCTCATAAACATCACGTTTGGAAACCGAAAAATCAATTAAGCTTTTATTTAGGCAGCTGGCTCTGTAATATAGTCAGCGCTCACTTATTGAGGCACTTTTGTTTGTTTGCTTTGTGATCTGAAAATGGCAAGAGTCCTGGCGAATACCATATTGATTCTTATGGATGGGTGCCAAGCATCTAATTAAATCAGGGCTCTGTTGTTTAATACCAGAGTCATGGAACATTTCATCCTTAAATGATGTGCTGGGCTGCAGCAACACAATGATGCATAATTTGCCGATTTTTTTCCTTTTTTTTTTGAAGCCTCGACAGCAATTTGTAGAAACAACTCGTGACGATTCACCCGGCTTTCCTTTCTCTCTTCCGACAGGGATGACCTGCCAAGCGAGGACGTCATACACCGAGGACGAGGTCCTGTGGGGGCACCGCTTCTTCCCGGTCATCTCCCTGGAGGAGGGCTTCTTCAAGGTGGACTACTCTCAGTTCCATGCCACGTTTGAGGTGCCCACCCCTCCGTACAGCGTGAAGGAGCAGGAGGAGGCGCTGCTCCTCTCCTCGCCCCTCATGGCTCCGTCCCTGTGCAACAGCGGGGAGAAGAACAGCTCTTTGGACTGCCTGGAGACCCTGGAGGACAATGACAGCACCACCAAGCTGCCCACCAAGCTCCAGAAGATCACAGGGCGGGACGGCCTGCCCAAGAAGCTGCTGAGGATGAGCTCCACCACCTCGGAGATGACTTACAGCTTCGGAGACCTGCCCATGAAGCTGCAGCGGATCAGCTCCGTTCCTGGCGTGTCCGATGACAAGCAGGCGGGAAAGGCCTCCAAGATCAGCACGGAGCCCATGAGTAAGTCGGTGGCAGACTTACCGCCCAAGCTGCAGCGACTGGCGGGGGGAGGAGGGGGCCGGATGGACGGACACCTGCCGCCCAAACTCAGAAAGATGAATTCAGATCGCTTTACATAAAGCAGGCAAAATATTTTAACTTACGCCCTCCACTTTTATTTCCCTCCCCCCAAAGTCCTCGTACTATCCCTAATTTACTAATGGACAATATTCTTATATTAAAAGAAATGTAGAATATGTGCACAAATACCTTATATGAAGTAGGGTGATGGAATTGAGCACATTTGTTCCTGGATGTAAGTGTACATGCTATGACGAAAGACCTCTGATATTTTTTTTTAGGATGATGTACAATTAGCACAATCTGGCATGTAAGAAACAGCGCATGTAGAACAGGATCTCAATAATTTCTGGCATGACATTTATTGATATATTATTTTACAAAAACAATTTCATTAGTGAATTTACTGACAGTGAAAAATTGCACAAAGCCATATGATTTACCACGTGGAAAACCTACATTACATGGTTCTGATTTGTGGTGGCGAAAGGCACACACATTTGTTTTGAGTTGATTGCTTTTGTTGTTTAATGTAAAAATTGTGGCAATGTTTATGTTGATTGCATGCTCCTCTTATTGACTTAGCTATACAAAGGTAATAGACAAAGATGTTTAGCCTTAACTATATTACCTTGTTTCCATTTTCATGTTTGTTCACAGCTGGATTTTTGGTATTTCATATATAGACTATTTTACCATGTGCGATTTTATGAATTTATTGGTTTATCAAATACTGACCATGATGCCAGGAGATGCTTTTCACGTTTGAAAATGCATTAATGGGCATCATGCAACCCGTCTGAAGTGGGCACGATGCTACGCAGTTTTCACTTGCTTATTAAAGTAACACTTAAGTTGAAAGAGTCAATACTTGTACTTGATAAGCACAAAGCAATTGTCATATAATACCCAGTTGATATTAGAGGCATTTATGGGCATTTTATCACCAATTAACTGCTTAGGGCAGTAGTTCAGTACTGTGCCATCGTTTCATTTAACTATGTAACAAAACTAACTTAATCAAGGCCTTTACGGTCAAACAAAACACTCACTAGAATTTCAACTTAGGTGTTACTGGTTAGGTTTAGAGGTGGGCCTGTAAGGAAATCATAATCTTTGTCTTAAGGGCCCATAAACTCCCTCCTCTGTGATGAAAGCAATAATATTATAATGACTATAATCTTTATATAGCCACAGGGTCAACCACAGCCCCATACTCATTTTGTTTCCAGAATACATGCCATGAAATCCGGTCTTCTTTAAATGCATCAAAGACATTGTATGATACCCAATCTGTTCAGGAATAAAGATCTAACATAACTGTTTAACATCTGGCTACTTTGACTAGATGGAATGCCTGCTTTATCCATTCAGATCAATAAAATGTTATCAATATACTCATTACAGCGGGTGGTTAAAATGAAGGAAGGCAAATATGACGCCCTGCAAAAGCTGGGCTCGAGTGCATAGTATCCCCCCGTGTGAAAGGCCGATTACAGAGATTGTGACCACTGCTAAATCAATACTTTGACCTGTGGGAAACACACTCATTCTTTTCTTGCAGAGACTTCGATGAGAGGCTTAAAACCATGTCTGCCCAGGAAGAATATGGAGCAGCCAAGAGTCACTTAGTTTAGCTTAGCTTAGTTTATTTGAGCTTATCTTAGATTAGATGGAGTGGAACTGGCACCTAGCTGCAGCTACCACTGTATACTGCAACTAGCCGCTTAGCTTAGCTTAGCACTTAGCAAAGACTAGCCGCTTGCTATAACTGCATCCACCAGTCACTGAGGTTAGCTTCACAATTAGCAAAAACTGGAATCAGTCATGAACTCTAACTATAGCACCAATCGTTTAGCTTAGGTTAGCACTTTGCAATTAACAAGCTATTGTTTGAGGAAACCATCTGTATTATCCATTTGTTCCAACCCCACTAAAACAAATTGAGGTGTAAAAGCAACAGTCTTTTATAACTTTGTATGTTGATTAGCGTTTGTGCTGAGATATAGTAAAAACAAGGTGCTTCGGGCTGGAACTTTGTGTTTACTGCACAGATATGAGTGAGTGAGTCATTCTAATGTCAAAATGTGTAGAATTACCCAATAATTGCTTCACTATATCAACTGCCATTTACAAGGAAATTACTTATTTGAGCTGTCCCTCAGACAACACTTGTGTGTATACATTAAAAAGGGCAAACCTGATTCTGAACGTGCAGTAGTAGATAAACGGACCGAATCCCTGTCACAAAAACCTCAAGGGCAGGAAACCAGACGATTGTATCTTCTTACAGTTAGTGGTGCAGTCTGCGGACCTTCAAAAACACCAACGATACAGCATTCACAATGGATTGCTCGTGCTATTTTTGTACGTTTATCTTGCCTTATTGACGACACATGCAGGGCTGCAAATTGACGTGATCTATTTCTGAATCTGGAGCACAACTGTGGCAGATAAAGGATCCCTGATCGAAACAGAGACAGTGTCACGGCCAGAAGTCTTTTCTTCTGGCACTTTCATTGTTTTGATCATACCCTGTGTATTCACTGTTCATTTTTCACTGTGCACTCCTTGTTGAAGGCAATATGCTGTGTAAATAATAACTGTGTTTCAAGAGTAACCTTAAATGACTGGCGGAGAGGAAGTTAGTGCCATGACTATTGGAGTCGCAGACAGCAAGGTTAACTCTGTCTTTATCCTGAGATAGACCTTTCTTCTGAATCTTTTAAATAAACCCCTGGGATGGATCAAAATAGCAAAACTGCTGATGGCATTATCCTCTGACTCCATGCAAAGGGGGTGCAAATCCCTTTAGGCCACCATCACCACTTGTTCTGGCAGAAAACAATTGCCCTTTATCATAAGGGAGATTGTTGCTGGATATGTCACTTTGTTGTTTTTTGTTTTTTTCTTCCAGCTTCTATCTGTGAGGTCTCTCCACTAGATCCATTAATGCCTCTCAACAGAAATGCCATTTCAATTCTAAAATAATTGGCTCAAGTATATTTGGGAAATGTGGGAGGGCTGTAGTAGGAGAAAAAAAAGCAGAAAAGGGTTATTCAGAGTTTAAAATCTTGTTAGCATTCCAGAAGAAAATGCAATTCTCCGAGAAATGTTTTGATAATTTCCATTATCAGCTGTCTTGATGAATTATATCTGACACAGGCTTGGCCCGTGGCAAAGAAAACAGCCGGCTCTGCAGGCTGATTACAGGACAAATGAAACACAATATTGGGCTGAAGAGGCAGCGTCCTCTTATCGCCTGCACAACCTGCACTGAATTCAAAGGGTTCTCGAATCCATCAAATCAATGTACAAACCTCAAGCAGAGGAGCAGCATTCAGAATTAGACATTTGCAAATATACGGCTTTACTCTGTCGTCAAAGAAAAAGCGAACGACGGGGGGATTTTTGTGAACACTTGAAATGAAATATGGAACGCTGACTGGCTCTCACTTTTCAAGACGGGAAGCTCCGCGAGGCATCACAAATGAAAAACGGTGCGACAAAAGACTGAAGTGTTGTTGACTTTGCACTGCAGGAATTACCGAGCCACGGGACAGTCGTGTTCACTTCACTGTCGTGGTTCTCTACGGTTCCCTCGCGATGCAAAACGCCTGCTCGACCATTTCGGATGCGATGCATTAAAACCATTCTTCCACGGGTAGGGAGCGACGGCTTCATACAAGCCAACGGTCACGGAGAAACAAAGAAGCCAAATATGTGCTGCTACATGTGCGAGAGAGGCAACTGTGCCAACAGTGATCTATATTTTAATAGATTATCAAATATTGAAAGCTATTTCAATTTTTAACCACCTACAGTAACTGACTGTTCACAGAGCCTCCTCCCCCCATCTGCTGATCGTCCAGTCAGATCTCAGCAGCCGTTACATGTCAGGCCCACTCTCCTCACTCCCGTGTGCTTTCACACAGCTTTGATCCGTCCCCAACAAACCAACAATGTCGATCTGTTGCCGTGAGTATATTTGCAGTCATTTTTGGTAATTATTAAAGCGTAATGTACATTTATCACTGTGTTGACCACGCCTATATTCAATAAATATTCAAGTTTCTCAAAGAATGCATTAACAGGATGTATTGCAATGATATTTTTTTCTATGCTATCCCATTGTTATCCTATATTGTTCAATCGAGTAAGCAAAGATTAATAAGTCCTAATTTCGAACGAACACAAATGTCATCCATTATCTTACCTTATGGTGCCTATCTCTTCAACATAGGTTGAAGGCAGGCAGTACACTCTGAACAGGTCACCACAGCAGTCCATAGCAGGACACACTCGCACACACGCACACACACAATTTACTCTCACAATGATACATAGGGGCAATTTAGAGTCACCAGTCGGTTTTAATATGCATGTTTTTGGACTGGGAGGAGAGCAGAGGACCTGGAGAAAATGCTAACACACACAGACCTTTGGTCCGAACCAGGGACCTTCTCGCTACAAGATGACAGCACTAACCACTATATGCCTCCCCCCACACACACACACACACACACACACGAGTTAATAGCATGGAAATAAACAAGGCACACTGCAAATTGTATGGAACGGAACATTTTTTCCCTGTGATATGTCCAGGGAGAGGACAGAGTAGATTGGCTTCTCCTTGAATGGATGGTTTTCAAAGGAACCCATTCAAGCCTCCTACAAGGAGAAGGAGACGGCAGAGTGCGAGCCAGGAAAGACATGCGAGTGTTCGGAATAGCCATTACATTTTTTCCAATGGGTGCTTTTATGGCAAGTCCCTTTTCACAGGCACAAGGTACGATATTATCCGGCACGACTTCGGTGGAAGTCATGGATGAGTCTCCCCCACCTCAGGTCTTCCACGCTATGCCAGTAACTGGAATACATTATGAGATTAATTATCCTGGGATAAATACCAATCACGACTCGCTACGTGGAATATCACGCAGTCTTCAACATTAAAACTGAATGGGACTCAATAATTGTCTTAATATGAGGCTGACTATGCACAGGTCCTGGCAGGTTTTTAATGTGTTAAAGCGACCACTTGAATGTGAGAGGCCAAAACTCAAGGACTCATGTTTCAAAGCCTTCTGTGAGCTTCGGGTAGTAAAAATGCCCAATCATCGTTATCGATTACATATGTGCCACTTGAGAGGGGGAAATAAAGCTTAACAAAGGCGTAGCAACAGCAGGTGTTGAGGTTTATCGAGCAGAGTTGTTTTGTTCCTGTTTTTCTCCCCCCCCTGCTGAACTCTACCCATGGATGAAGGCTTTATGCTCCCTCCTCACCAGTGGATGCAGGGGACTTCATAGACACTCCGCTTATTGTGTTTTCTCACATATTGATGCAGATCTATATTACGTGTCAGCACGAGTCTAGTTCTCGAACACGAATGTAACCTTGTTGGACTGACTCAGATTTTGTCACTTTGGGGCAAGTGCTTTTACATGGCGATCTGAGTCAAGTGTCAGATTAGTTTTCAGACATCTGACTAGAGAGGGAATCAACTTCCCAAGGCCTCTGTAGCGATTTCCAATTCATTTTTATGGCAGCGCCTCTGACTCACGAGCTCTTGGTGTGATTTATTGAGTTGCAGGTTGTGGTGGGAAGCTTGGCGCTCACTCCACCTCAAGGCGATCATGACAGTTGTTAGACAATATCTGCACCATGAAAGGAATACGAGGGTGGTGTTCGCTGTTTGTTGCACAGAACGACACTGAACATAAACTGGAGCCACTTCCCTTCAGCCGGGCACTCCTTGTCAAAATGACGATAATAAACTCTAATCATGTTTGCTCGGTAGATTCCAGTAATATGCTATGCCACAGAAATATATTTCAGCATAATAGCACAATGATACAATGATATATTATGATTGATTTTTGTTCCTTCTAAAGGGTTTAATTTACGTGATTCTCTGATATTTTCCTTTAAACTTTGCAGTCCATTACGGATCCCCGCAGATCAGTGCTGTCCTATGACAGAGCAAATGGAACAAAAGACAAAAGTGACAGGGAGATGAGAGAAGTGCATTACAGGCAGCAAGAGGAGACTCAAATTGGTGTGTGGGATGAATAATGCATTTGTCTCAATCCTTCCAATCCTGTAAGTTTGCAAAATGACAGTGATCAAAGTTGAGTCTGGAACGGATGGTATTAAGGGGGAGATTAAAATGGTTGAGAGAGTGTAAAAGAGAGCACCAGAGGGGGAGAGAGGATATTTCTGTCTCTTGTCAGATTCTGTCATGACTTGTTTTACATTTACACTTTCCCTCTTTATCCCTCAGCTCCTAGCCTGGCAATACAAATAGGTTTGATAATTCACTGTGGAAACAGCTGCCACAGCGCAGAGCAGCCGCTATCGAGGCAGCACACTGTTGTGTTTTACACTCTGACGTTTACACAGGGATCACTCACCCTTTTATAAATATATATATATTTTCACAGTGTGGTGTCAGAGGTTTGGATTATATACGGTAACCCAAAGGTGGAAAGGAAAGCAAAGCTAAAAAAAAAAAAAAATCATCTGTTTGTCTTCCATCATTCTTAACATCCACTCTCTCACAGACACACAAACACGTCCCTGCATACCTCTGCGTCCTCACACCCACACACACACACACACACACACACACACACACACAGCCACAACAGATGCCTTGTCTCTGGTGTATTGTATTTGTAAGATAACGGGCTGGTGTGGGCGTCTGCAAAACAGCTCATTTTGCACCTGAGTCAAAAATCTATCTGTGCTTCAGTCGCCAACAGCGCATGGAAAAGGGAGCTGAGGAGGACACATCACACCGAGCCCACTCTCTCTGCAGAAAACGGAGCCCGCTCGCCTGATGCTCGCTTTATCTGCTCTCTTCCATTTCACGTTTGCTCTAAGATCAGTAAGCAACTGTCGCCCTCCTTTGCCAAAAATATTGCTTTGAGAGCTCGGGCAGCGTGGAGTATCTATTTATTTTGCAGCCACAGGAAACCACTGCATGTCATCCAGTTGTGATCCTCGGCAGAAAACGATTTGAAGCTCATTAGTACAGTAATTTGCCACTAAAGAATTATTTATGCCATTCTGTTTGTGTGCGCTGTGTAATGATTTTGTATCTTTGGCTCATCTGCGTATTTAAACAAACAGGATGCGTTTAGAAAGAATTTGATGTTTGTGTTTTTGAAGCAGCTGATGTAATTCACCCCATCATTAACTCGCTGAGGCGATATTACAGAATGAACAGAAACCACGCTCATCCGTGGCCACGAGGAATGTGTGTGAGAGCTGCAGTGAACCTTCATAAATCCTGCCACGTTTTGTTCATCCATGTGGTTAGATGTACGCTTGAGGAAAATGACTCTGCATACTCGAAGGGCACCAAATAATTGTGGTGCTTCAGGCAGAGCCGGTAGGACTGAAATAAAACAAGTGCTCTCTCACAATCCATGCCTTGCTAAAAATAAGCCCGTTCAGACGAGGGTGGTGGATTCTCGGCTGCATCCTCAGCTCTGGCTGTGGAGGCAACTGTTTGATAAGTGTGGAGCTATGAGGAAGAGATTGTACATAACCGTGCGCCTTTGTTCCTCTGCGAGCGTGACATACAGTCCGTGAACGCTTTTGATCTAGCTGCGGCACAATACGGGGTCCCATCCGTCTGTCCGTACACATCCCACCTGGAAAACAACAAAGAAATCGCACGTTTAAAAAAATATATATATATCACGAGCAACGTCTGTATCGTAAAAACCACGTGAAGAGCTCAGGTTAAACAGCGCACAAGCTCTAATAGTATTTAAGATGAGTATTCAAATACTTTCTGCTATCTGTAAATTAGCAATTAATGACGCGTTAAAAATACTTCATCATGAGGGTTTCCCCCTGAAGCACTTGTTACCTAGCAACTGCAACCGGAATACATCCGCATGTTGTCAGGACCCAACATGTTTTAATTTAAGTGCAGATATGTTTTCCACGGGAGGGAGGTGTTGCATCACGCTATATCCGTCTGTCTGCGTCCGAAAACAGCTTCCGGTGGATTTCGGAGCCGGTTTCGCCGAAAAGCCTCCGTCCCGCTCCGGGTCGTTCGTTTCATCATTGTCTTCCCTCTGCCGCCGTTTCACCGCGTGCCGTGGCAGCGGGATGAATATTTCAGAGGTCTGCACCGTGTTCCATTTGTTTCTGCACCTCGCTTGTAAACAGTCTTGGACTCGTCCCCGGGTACAGTACGGGACGCTGTTCAGGTGTTCGCGTGCTCCCAAAAAAACTCACAAAACACACCAACGCTCGGCTGTCCGTCACTGCTGTAGTTAGCGGGTAAAACAAAACAACACTGCAAAAAGAAATCATTATCGGAGAATCTGCACTGCTAGCGCGTGAATTATTTTCGAGCAAGCAAAACACTTCTTTGTCAATAAAAGTCAGATTCGCCAGTGTGTTGGCTTGAATTTTTCAAAACACACGCCTCAGACCGTTAATAATCCACACTGCGAGCTCCATGATGAAGGCAGCCAGTCGGTAAAGCGTGAGGCCGAGCAGCCGTGCACATGTAGGATATATGGATTTGTAAGACGAATCCCTGCATGTAATTCATAATGCACTTCACCCACATGCATTTTTGATGCTATAGAAAAATAGAGCAGGCTTACAGCCTCCACTTTCCCTCACCGCAGGAGCCAAACCTCCCATCGGCGTTCAGCCTCAGGGAGCTGATTGGACTAAATGTTGCAGAATGAAGCGCTGTTTTCCTTCCCTCTTTGTCTTACTTTCTTGTCGGGGTCATGTAAGCACAAAAAACAGCTTAATGTTCTTCCCCTGCTGTGATTGTGAAGGACTGCTGAGATCAATAGGTGACAGGCACTAGGACAATCAAGATAAAGATAAGCTGAAGAAGGTAAGGTCACTTTTGACACAAGGTCCCTGCATGTGTGAGATATTTTTAAACGGAGGAGGATTGAATGGGCCTGTTGTTTCTAATCTCCACACACACACAGGTAGAAAAAGCCTCATCATCTGCATAAGTCCCCACAAATGAAGAACTGGGCAAAGGGAAAAACCAGAAGTACCAGAAGTGTCGTGTTGTAAAAACAACACCTAATTGGTTTACTCAAACTTGCATTTGACCCTTCTTTCCTCTGTCTCGTCTGCCCCGTATGTCATTATGAGGGAGTTACACTGAGAGTAATAACACAGAGAAACAATCCTAATTGGGGTAGAATAGGGAGTAGGCTTCCTGGAGGCAATGGAGTCGAACGTGGGTGAGTGTGATAGCTTTCACAGCATCGCGTTTGAAGGCTACATTCAATTATGGGCTACTTGTCAGACGGAATAAATCATTCAGCAACTGTAATGCATAATGCATTCAAACAAAACTTCAGCTTGGAAAAAAAAAATTCATTCCCAATGCTGGAGAACTAATGACCACGATGGTGTGGTGGGCTCCGCCTCATCACCGAGTGTCAGAGCCGATCATCTCGGAGACAGCGGAGAGAAAAGCAAACTGTAAGCTATCGAAAGAGACAACTTCAGCCATCGGCCGTCAGGGCTTGATGTTTATCCTCGCTGTGAACTGGATTGTGTCTTACAGACGATGATGAGCGTTTCCCAGCAAAACAGTTGACAGCACAAGGCCGCAGCCTGATTTGTCAGTGACCGGCAGAGTGACAAAAAAGCGCGGCCCTGCCTCAAACGCGTGAGCTGGTGCGGAAAAGAGTATGACCCGGCGCATAATGCGCTGGAACATGTCACCAACTCCACGAGGAAGTGGTTCATTTCGAGGGGTCGGTTTAAAAATATATAAGGCTCCCGGATGAAAATTGTATGAAAACATTAACCCCACTTTGCGGTAAAGGAATTCTATTAAGGCATAGTAGGTTTTTGAAATGGATTATACCCCCAGTACTCTCAGGAAATGTACCGCAAAAATGCTCCGCCGCCTCT
Source organism: Karalla daura (assembly GCA_029224185.1). Taxonomy (NCBI): domain Eukaryota; kingdom Metazoa; phylum Chordata; class Actinopteri; order Chaetodontiformes; family Leiognathidae; genus Karalla; species Karalla daura. The sequence continues at coordinate 11,575,269 of CM055202.1, forward strand.
TATTGAAACTGACAGGTAGGTCTGAGGGCAACTGTCCCCTCAAGGACAAACATCCAGCATCTGAACCTGTAAAGCTAAGCTGCTGTAAAAGCAGAATGTCACACACGGCAACAGCTTGTTTACAAAGGTAAACCAAAGATCATCACTGCGAGGCGAGTGCAAACTAAAGGGATTAAATTTAAGGATGTGTGTCGTGATTTATGCGCCGTATGCTTTCTTTATTTTGATTTTCACACCTTGACGCATTTGCATTTTTCAATCTGTCACGAAACACATTTATCATGTCTCGTTGGATGGTTAGTGACACAGAGACCAAAAAAAAGTAAAAGTGAATAGAAAAATTAAAACTTTGCTCGACAACAAGTTGGGAGTTTTCAGAGCTGTTGCTGGCATTGCTGTGTCATCAGTTGGGGGAATTATTCATTCTGGCTCAGCTCAAAATATGCTTACCATCTGTTCCATTTTATTCCAGCGCCCCGCTCGTGGCTCATGTTTAATGTATCTGTGCTAATGGCATCATCTACGTACAGTACAATGACCATCTCCACATCAGGAAATCAGCAAAAGCAATGAAGGAGGGGAGACCTTGGCTGTCTGAATGCCTTCAAAACATCCTTTTATCTGAATCATTTGCTCCATCGCCTCGAAACTCCACAATGGCCCCGAATAATTGTCCTTCTAAAATATATTACATAGATTAGAGGCAATTACAATTTCCCCCACTTCGCCTTCCAAATGGCACATCATCAAGCGTTCATGTTAGAAACATATCAGAAAGCTGACCACACCGCAGTCCTGTTTATGATCTATTTAAATCCCCTGCAAGGGAGGTCAAGAGTGACTCACTCTAATGTGATTATTCCCCTGAGAAATATATGAGGGACATATGGAAGTGGAATACGTAATGGGCCTCTCAGGCACATTTGCTCACACTCATACAACATAAAACATGCACATCAACACATACACCCACGCACATACTGCGCTGCACCCACATGATCTATGTTCACACACACACACTCCATGATGGCAAATCAAACACCAAACAGAATCTCACAAACAAGCTGTCTCCAGGAGATGATTGTGCAATGTTTCTGAACAAGCTCTGACCTCCCTCCATTAAGACACCAGAGCTCACCATGCAGGATAGAGGTTACAGACAGGGGAGGATTTGGTCCTTGATGTCCGTCATCTGAGGATCTGTGTCGATGAAGGATAAGCCAAGTAATGTCAGGAGGGAAGAGCAGAAGACTGAAAGAAGGAAAAAAAATACTTTAACCTTGGTTTTGCTGAATGAATAATGAGGACCCAGAAACATCATCACATCCTCATTCACACAATTTGGAGACTGAAGCGGCAGCTGAGAAATAGCGAGTACAAGAGTCACGTGAACTATACAGCTCACTCCCTCACAAACAGTTTGCATGTAATGTAGACAAGTACAGTTAGGTGAGACGGCAGTGTTCACACTCCTGGTTCTCCCTCAGCGTGTGATTCCACCTCTGACTGTGGCTCAGACGTCTACAGCTGGGTGTGTATGTGCTCCATAGCTGTATCGCTCCAGTTACCACTTAGCTCTGGAAAAAGGTTGCTGAGCTCCATTGTTTCGCAAGTTACTTGAGGTCACACGATCATTCATGTGCGGCAGCTAATCAGTGTGAAGCCATAGTGTGGTTGCCTGATAAGCATGAAACAGATCTGTGCACAAATGGACCACATTATTCCCACACGGAAATAGGATTTTAAAGGGGATTGTATAGACATTTTCTGATGGAATCAATGTTCCATAGCTTTTATCTTAACACCAGAGAACAAAGATAAATACTTCCATTCAGCCATTCCTGGTCACATTTTAGCTCAGTGTAACAGTCAGGATGATTTTCATTTTACCTGTCACTCATTCAAAAGGACAGTTTGACAAGCAATCACTAATGATTTCTTTCAGGACGGAAGAAGCTTCACAGATGAGACACCAGTTGTCCTCAAGCATTTAGAAACAAATTCAGTTGTCCCTTCGAATAAGTACGACCTGCGGCCTCCGGGGGCCAGAGACGCATCCAGCCCTTTTTCACTTGATCCATTAATCACTCGATTGATAATTCGCCAGAAACAATGAAAAATATGCAGTCGAAAAACATCTTAAAACCGGTGTCCAAGCAACAACCACAATCTACAACTAACAATTCACAGAGATACAAAACAGACAAAACCAAAAAAAACGATGACGGGATCTGATGGACCACTGCCAGGAGGCGTAACGTGTAACTGCGGTGCCCCCGGTTCGATTCCTGCTATGGACCTTTTGTGCGTGCCATCCCCTTTGCTGCCTGTCTCCACTCATCCCCGGTGAACTCGCAGCTTTCTTTTGGCCTCCTTTTGTTTACAGCCTTTTGGCAGCGGCGCGACATGTCTCAGTCAGATATTGTTATTTTCAGAATAAGCTGGACTTGCTCCGGCCACCACTCCTCATATTCAATTTAACATCGTTTTTTTTTTTTGTGCTTGGATGCCCACAGGTTTGCAGTCCTCCACAGAAACAGAAACAGGCTGAAACTGAGAAACAAGCCGTGAGAAGCAGGAAACAAATTAACAACAAAAGCTGCTTTAAGAGACATTAATGTCCGTACCAAAGTCAACTGAACAATATTCGACACGTCTGCTTCCAAAGTGATTGATGATAAGGTTTGTTGCCAATTAATTTTCTGTCTGTCTTGTAATTGACTTATTGACTAATTGTTTGGGCTCTAATTATATTGCGTTTGCTTATTGGAGTAAATTATACACATACCACATAAATATCTGATGCACTGGTGTCCCAGGAACAAGGATACTTTCTCTCTCTCTCACTCTTTGTATATATACATATATATATTTATATATATATGTATATGTATATGCATGTGTGTGCATGCAAACGTTTTGCTCTGGACCTGTGAGATCTCCTCTGTCACTGGATCCTCAGCAGGAGGAATTTCAAATGCACTCTGTGATGTGCCGAGCCAATCTTTCAATTTATCGTCTAATGATAGCCACTCTCATCAAAACACATTTTAATATGTGTGTTTCTATTTGTGATCTGCTGCTGTGGAAATGTTGGCTCTGGACGAGCAGCCTATAGGGGCCACATCAAATGGCTTCCGCTTTTGAGGAAGATGAGAGAGTGTAGCATCGTCTTAATCTTTTGCTCCCAGAAAGGGCCTTCGCCACTACCTTTAATCACCTCACTGCGAATTCTCACTGCTGACTCACGCTTCCTCATTTCATTTTATCCTCGCCCAAAGAGAACCACATGGCCTTGAAAGTAACCACAGTGGACAGCTGAGGTGGCTCATTAACACCAGACGTGTCCTGGTCGGGGAAATGTGCCTCCTAATGGCTTAATCAAGACATACAGCTGGGGTAGCATCGCAAGCGTTGTGCTGCACACCTACTGTAACAGTCTGATATCACAGGTAATAAATATACAGGAGGAGAAGGAGAATATCTCCTTTTACAGCTCTTTCAGTCGGGTCACAACACAACAAACAAACTCAGGTTGTTGCATTATCGACATGAGTGAGAAGAGGAATGTGCATTAGGAATATTTGAAGGAGAAATTCACTAATGCTGGGAGTCATATGCTCAGCCATTAGTCACAGGATTTCAGAGACCCTTGTGAAACCGTGGCTCCGAATGTGATGTCGAGTGGGGCTAAACAAATTAAATATAGGCACAGATTTGAAGAGAATCTTATCTCAGTGGGGTAATATCAGTATCACATTTCTTCCCCGCAGTCACTGACGCTAAAGAGCGATTAAGCATTCAAGATGACTGTCGATTCAAAGGGGGGAAATACTGCACTGCACACTCAGTTAGCATCCTTTATTATCCCAGACACTTAATAAAAAAAATCTCCATTTAGATACAGCGTGCAAGTAATGTGCTGTGTATTACCTATAAAATAAAAGGACTTTTTTTCCCTCTAATTCAACAAAATTAGTTTTTTTTCTTTCCCCCTTATATCTTTCCAGCCAGTCTGGCTGTGGTTGCATTAAAAGAAATATGCCTGGATTAATTCAGAGAGGCTTCTGGCAGTGGGCTGAACACTATGCAGCAGGGAGTCACAAGAGGACTGCAACAGACTGTCAGTCTGCTGTGAAGTCAGCCAGATGGGAGACAACATCTTCTTCACCTCAGGGAAAAGCACTGGACAGAAACAGGTGAGGAGGAAGAGAGCGGGAGAATGAGAAAAAGAACTGAGACGGAATTAGAGGAGCTAACTCTGGGGCTGACACAACAGCGCTGGATGCTGCAGTCAAGCGGCAATCACGGGTCCAGGTTAGCTATGGATGACGGGAGAGCAACTTCAAGTATGAGACACAGATAAAATGAAACAATGTGAGAGGGTGAACACGATGTGGGGAAACATGTTGCACTCCCGAGAGGCTTCCCGCTGCATGCCGAGGAGCTGTAGACTCTGCTGTTTATACGTGTCAAGCTATTTAGAGACTGGAGCTGCTGATACCACACAAAACCCTGAAGAATGTATTTGCTCTGGAGGGATGGCAACGTGAAATAAATGTGGTGCAATTCTAAACATATCGCAACGAATTAGAGAGGAGCTGACGGAGGTGAGGGGCTGGAGAATAAAAATATAAAAATGCAGGGGCATACGTGTTGTATTTCCATGCCAAGACCAGAGCTTTGAGGTCTACATAGCAGCCCACATGCAGACAGATTCCCCGCACTGTGATTCACACACAGATCTCAGTCGCAATTTCACAAGGCATCAGGAGTCATGATCTCCTGTCCCGGAGAATATATACTGTCTGTCAGCCGAATGATGAGGAGCCTTTATATGAGCCATAAATTTCACAGCCGGACGCGGGCAACAACAATACATGTAATGCCAGGATTCATCACCTGCAAACAGATAACCCTCTTCACTCCCTGCTGCCCTCAGCTTGCAGCTTTCGATGGCACTCCTGCCTTTTTATAGACTGCTATTGTGAACCCGTGAACCCGGACCATTACATTCAGTTATTAGCTTTCTCTGTCAAACTACGGCCACAGTAATTGAGACCGTCGCATGACTGCTTTGTGTAACACGGCGATGTATGCATTCAGCCGGGTTCGTCAAGACAGCCAGGTCCCTCAGTGTGAAATTATCTCCACTTATTAAAACTGTCTATCAGGAGTCTGGTACAGTTAATGAAATTGCCCAGGTCAACACCATTCTTCGGGGGGGACGTTGCTATCATGCCGGGGCGATTCATTCAAAGCGGCGGTGTTTGGTAGTCAGCATTTCTCCCCTCATTGTGTAAACCAGAGTCCTTACATTCTTGAATCACGCTAATTCTCTTGTCATCGAGGGGGGAAAAGCCCTGCCGCAAAGTACACTTTATCCTACGAATGTACACGGTTTACTGCCGTGCACGGAAGAGAACAGCGGCAAAACAGCACAGTTTCAAATGCACCATAAATCTTTTAACAAAGCTTACATGGAAATAGCAAAGCAGATTATTAAAGGCGCCCATGAGATGGGGAAGTACTGTACAGTACATTCAAGAGGCGTTGCTAGGTAACGCTACTGCTGGGTGAGTCAATGAGCAATCCACAGGCTCGGAGAGGAGCTACAATAGAAGAGACAGCCCAGCAGCCACACAATAATCTCAGTCCACATGGTCACAGCAATTATGCTAATTAATATCATCCTTGCAGCCACTCCAGTGAAAAACGTGGTATTTTGCTCACATACCCACGCCACCCATTTAAATCAGAAAACTGGGAGGAGGAGGAGGAGGAGGAGAGGAGGAGGAAAGAGGAGGAGGAAGAGGAGGGGGCTACGTACAGGTTTCTCCAGTGAGGCAGATCAGAGCTGATAGAATTATACACCCGTGAACATGGAGACAAGGAAAGTTCGAGACCAGAGTAACTGAGAGGTTGTCGTGTTTTTTTTTTTTGGGGGGGGGGGTGGTGAAGTCAGCTCACAACAACAACAACAACAACAACAGATGTGCAGCAAAGGCTTGAGAGCTGTCACGTTTGGTAACACAGCAACTTCTATTCTCTTGTGCTGCCTTGTGGTTGTGTAATTTATTAAACTTCTCTCCTCTGCGGTGGCCACAGTGAGTTGTGACAGAACATCATGCCTTTGTAATTGCCACGTGCCGTACGCTCAAAGGGAAAATATCATATCACACAGGTGTGCACACACACACATGCAAATGCATGTGTAAACACAAACACACACACACACACTGGCGCGTGTGCTAAGAAGATCAGATAATGAGTCACCTATAATGAGACACAGCTCTCCTGTCAGACAAGCTCTGTCAGGTGTGGAAGATTTTCCATTTTGATGTGGAGTGCAGGCCACCTTGCTCTGTAGGGGTTGAGAGAAAGTGATTTTTCTCCCTCCTGCACAGTAACCCCTGCTGCTTGTACTGTACACCTGGATTTGAGCCTGAATTTGTGGAGAAATCATACAGAATGAGAGGGCATCAATCTTGCAGATTATGCCTGGGAGGAGTATTGAACAACAGCAGGGACTCTGAAAATATGATCTGTATGAACAACGTGTTTTTGTCACTTCAGCATGGCTGCATACACCTTATGCATTGCATTTTGCAGAAGTTGAATAGGGCTTTGGGTCTTAAACCCTACTTCTTATCCAGGTTATTGTAATCCAAGGAGTTGCAAGTCGTGGCATCTGGACTCACCTCTCACCTCTTATCCAAGACCTCTTGGAGTCCAGTTGCCACGACTTACAACTCCTACTTATTACATAAAATACTGCTTATTGGAACAAGTGAAAAAAACGTCATTGTTCATATCGGTTAATACTTTTCAAAGCATCCAGGCAAAGATGCAAACTCCCACTGCTGACGTTTGTGCTAAATAAGTTTGGAAACAGTTGAAATTATCTGTACAATTGCCAGTCTAACTGCTTCTCCTCTTCTGAAATATTGAATAAAAAACATTTGAATAGTTTGTTTCTGAGGTACTTCAAAGAGATTCATTTTCATAGCGCCTATTTTTATGTTTTGAAAACCATATTCTTATGGCACTCTGTACAAAAATACACATTCTGCAGCTCTCTGAATCATTAATAACGAGGCTGTCTTGACACATTCATTTACCTTCACAGATTTTCCAAGGGAACGGGATTACAACGATCCGTCTTTTCAAACTCTATTCCTTTGTGACCAAATAATATCAAATAATACATGAGCACAATCAAGACACTCACTGTGTTTGCAATTGCTTCTCCTTCACATAACTGGGAACCTATAGCATGCATAATAAGACAGGCAGTGCAAGGTAATCCTTCAGTACACCATGAACACACGGAGGCAAAGTGGCTGCAGGATGTAAGCCTGTTAGCACCATGCGTCTTCATTTAAAATGACATCGGGGCTTGTGCAATATTAACTCCAGGTACATGAAGCAAACCAAGCAGCCTTTTACAAGCAGTCACGAGGAACCGCAAGGAAAAAGTCCCTTCAAGACAGTTCAAATTCTATACATCACTGGAACTGATGCAGGTGCATCGCACAGGAGGTGCCCCTGAGGAATTCTTTGAGCATGAACAACAGGATCTATTCATACTGGGTTCATAATCTTCACAGGGTCTGCTGTATTAATCGTAATCATATGCTAATTTCCCACAGCAATCTGTGACAATCACGTGTGCTCAGTGGCTCCTTATGGTGTTGCCCTCGTTTTCTCCAATGCTCTGCAGTCATTACATGGACATGCCAGTCATTGCAGATGACCACAGCATCAGTGACTCAGCACTGAAACCATATCAAGCCACATTATAATATGCAGTTTGCACGTTTTAGATGAAGATAGGGACTTGTTGATATCAGTTTTTGTTGGATGCTTATCCTGGTAATGCTGACTTTAGGTGTGATTGTGGTCTACAACATCCTTATTTTAAAGGCAATGGTGTCATCTAATGCTCATGGGGAGAATTGCAACATCTTGGCACAGTTGAAACTGATCATCTGTGGTTGCATAAGTATTATTTTCTCTGTTTTTCTTTCATGGAAACAAGAGAAATATTCCTATTATAAACATATATAAAAAGTATAAGATTTGCACAGTTATATATGTATATATTTACAGTAAAATGTGCTGTCACATTTGCAGAGGTCAGTAAAGCAACACAAATGTTTTTGCATTCATGTTCCTTTGCTCATCTCCCCTTAGGCTCAAGAGATGCTCATCTGATGACCCGCTCAGGGTGGTCCCTGCAGTCCTCCATTGCCGCTCCTCAAACCTCACTCTCCCCAGCCACTTTCATGCTGAGACGAATCAGGCTGACGTGGTCTAGTGAATGCGGTCCAAGTTACCCTCAGACCATGTGTCACTCTTATTATTTGCCTCCATCAATCCAGACAGGCAGAGATATGACTGATAGCACTCTCCTGTCCACATACAGGTTGTCACGGTCTCTATTTATAGCAGCACAGAACCTCAGAATGTTTTCTGGATGCAGCAAAACATCTTCTTGAAAATCTCAAGAGGCACAGTTTAGATTAAAGAGACATTAACAAATGCAGAATCTGTGGTTCCATCACGGCGTATGTCAACAAAGTTTGTGTTATACTTTTGTTGTCCTGGTGAATATCCAATATCACGTGACAGCTCAACAGATGTATAGCACTTCAGGCAATACAGTTTGCTTAAATAGCTGATGGTTGTCAATCACTGTCTTTCTCTTATTACAACATTTATTTTATGCTTTTTTTCATTGCATCCTCATACAGTGTAGTGTACGATGCAGTAACCACTCTAGACTGATGCACTCACATTGAAACAGAGTCAGCAATTAAAGAGATAAGGCATATAGTGTATAAGGCATGGATAAATAATATCCAACCTAAAGAATATCAAAAGGTTTTAATATATATATATATTGCATTGACAGTGTGAACATCATTTCCAGTGTATGCATTTAAGACTTTTACTGCCTCCATGTGGTCACGACTTAGTCCTGCACAATGCTTGTCGAGTCACAGTGAAAAGTTATCACCAACTTCAGTAGTTTTGTGCAGGATAATCACAGACGTCAAGAGTGAATACTTTTGATTACCTAAATGGACATCGAAAATACAAGTTCACTCAGATACTGAAATTAATTTTCTCGACCAAACTACACTCCTGAACAGTGTGTTAGAACATATGTTCACACGATTAGACTTTGTCCAGCCACCTATGCAGAGCATAGATATATATGATGCAGAGCACGAACTTCCACTATTACGCATAGCAACGAGTCTCCCAATGGAAATCGACACAACGGCGATATTTTAGCTGAGGGAGGATTTAATTTTTTACAATACGCGGTAAGTGGAAACCTCTCGTTGTATTTGTATTTTCTATTGCCCTTCTGCGTGTTTATTCTTCTGCCTCTTATTATTATAGTGAAATTTCCGTCGGCCGTAGCTCGAAAACGCTTGATTGCACACACACAAATGATACATAAAATCTTGGGGGTCGGCCTCATCAAGTGTGCTTTGCTTTTTCACAACAAATTCACAACAGATACAAAAGCTTTGCCTCGCGACTGTCGCCAAACAATCCAGAGCCTGGACTAGTTAAAAGATAACTTTTGTTTGTGAGACTCCCGAACACGTTGGTGTACGACAATGCAAATTTTGATTTGCAGTTATTACACTATTTGGCCCCGCAGGAAAACATCCCATAATAAATAAATAAATGGGAAAATCGAGCAAATCACCCTCAAACATTCGCTGTAAAGCCATACGTTGACGTAGAAACTTCATTTAAACTTCAAAACGTAGGAAAACTTTTGTACGAAAATTCGTCCTTGTTCATGTAATGTTGGCCATAAACCTGTACGTCTTATAACATTTAAATGGCGAGCCTCAGAGTGTGCCCAGAACAGCCTCTTGTCTCCATTAGCCTCCATTCATTTTCCTACCACAATTTACAATTCCACTCGCGACTGTGGCCTCAGTTTTCATAGTACACACACCAAATCGCATCAGGGCGTTCCTGAGACTCTCCCCTGTGTGGCGGTGTGCTCATATTGTAGATAGGTGCAAGGGTTGTCTCCCTAGAGCCAAGTGTTAAGCACTTACGCAATCTTGTTTCTTCCCATAAGAATGTGTGGTCTGTTTGTGTTACAAGTTGCATGTTGATAGCTTGTATCGTTTTTCAGCAGCACCTTCTCAAAGAGCATGTGGTCAAGTGCCTTGTACCTGCTCCTCTGCTGGCAGAGAGCCTCCTGCAGCATCACATCACAGGATGGAACATGAGTGAGGTTGTAGTGTAAAGCTAAGAGAGCTGTAACATAAAGCTAGCTAAAACTTTAGGACAGCTACAGTGTGGGATTAAAGCTATAAGACTGACCAACGTCACAAAGGGTTGCAGCCAGGAGACTTCTTTTGTGTTGGAGATTGCATGCCCTTTTGTCCTATGTCAGTTTCCAAGCATAAAATAATCTGCTAAATGACTAAATGTGAATGCCTTCACTTGCTGGCAGAGTTCAACAATCCATCATTCAATGTGAGAAATACTTGATTGATCCTTAGAGGAAATTGGATAAACTCTTCTCTTAAATACTGGTTTTGAACTGGTTAGGTAAATACCACACTTTAATATGTCAGATGCTGCCAAAACCTCCACCTGCTCCTTTGATGTTATGCCACTCAGCTTTGGGAATATGTTTTTAATTGCTTTGGCAGGGAACGGCTCGGCTCCATTTTCTTGAGTAATTTTCCAAAGGCTGTGAAAATTACAGTTATTAAACCTATAACCTGGACGTCTCGGTAATTAACAATTATTGGCTCATACTGTATAATCCATTCGCAATTTATGAGTCTCAATTACTTTCACAACTTCCAATCTTGGATTTGTCCCCATGAAACCCTCTTGTGTTGACTTTGACTCAGAGCCCAAACAGACCCAAACCTAGAACAAGTACTGGTTCCAGTTCACCTTCTCCAACCCTGTACAGGAGCTCGACTGCTCTGACATTGTGTCCAAATAATATACTACAGAGATCACTAAGTGTACTGTAAATCTATCCATTCATTATCCTACCAGCTTTGTACCTATTAACAATATTGCATGAGTTTTTTTAGGGGCCTACTGTAGCTCTATTGCAGATATAGTAGAGAAGAAATACCCACTGGGCAGGTCACCAGTCCAACACACACAGACACACACACACACACACACACACACACACACACACACACACATTCACTGTGACATCCATGTGCTGTAAATGCAAAATCTAACCCTAACCATGAATTCAATGTGGAACTGCTCTGTCTTCCTGAATGCAATCTACATTTTATCCACTAGATGTCAGGGAGCTCCCACATTTGAGAATTTAGCAGCTTCCAGCTCTGAGGAATTCAGAGGAGACCTTAGATCAGCAGTTAAACCCAATATGATCAAAATACAGAGCTCTACAGAGTGATATCTCACAGTGTGGTTAGTTAAAACTTTCACATGTCTGCTATTACATCCAGCAGTGGACTATTTACATTAATTTGGCCCTTAGTTTACATAGTAGTCAAATAAAACCACTCTGTGAGTCAGAAAAAGTAAAAGAAGCACCAAAAATAAATTCCAATGACTTTTACAATACAAGAGCAGAAAAACAAAGCCCTTATTTGTTTTATGTTTGTACAGTGTCTTTGGGTGTTTTGAAAGACGCTTATAGAAAATAAGCATTATTATTGTCTCTGTATAGGAATACAGGTACAGCAAAATTGCTGGAGCCTCTTCTGTGGTGCAGAAAGATATTATAGATATTACGATATTACGTGACAGTAGTGACCACAGTGAAACATGGTGTACCATGGTAAAATAAACAAGCTTAGGCACTTGCTCTTAAAAAAAACAAAGAATTTTCTAAATATACTTTGTGTCGTAGGTGGTACAGGACCACTATTGCACGTGAACTTTACCCAGCCGTAGTGATAATTTCAGGTATCCATCACTAGGATTTTACTTTCCTCTGTTTTCCTTTTGCAGCGTCCGCCAAAAGAGGGAGACAGTACATTAGAAATAAAGACCATTCACCATGAGCCCCAAATTAAACCTCCACTAGCTGCGTGTGCCTCACGCAGGCTCTCGCCTCCCATCACTTAAAGCACCATATACCATTAAGTTTATGGAGCAAATCAGTCAGGGGATGATTACATATGTCCCTATGTGTGTATGTTTTTTAAACTGGCAGAGTGTGCTCGAGCCTGGCCTTTGATTTCATTTCTTCACTCGCCGTGCTTGTAAATATCATAGCACGTGTAACGCTGTGTAACTTAGCATTAAGTTATGCATGCATGTATGGATGTAACTGAGACAAAGAGTCGTGCGTGTGTGTGTGTGAGACGGCCATGGCGTCGGGTTGTTGGCCGGCTGTGGGTGTTGTCGGTGGGCTGCGGGAGCAGGGGCTCCTCTCTGCCTGCTGGAGATCTTGTTCTGGCTGCTTGAGTCAGCCCTAAGCCGCCCTCTCCCCACGCAGGGCTCCCTTCACCAGCGTTCACCTAAATCTGTCACACAGATTTGACACTGCGTCACTTGGAGTGCACTCTGAAATGACATGTATATAATGTGGAATATTGTGCACATTTACAGCCCGGACTTCCCTTAGAGCGTTAAAGGTTTTCTCCGTTTTTTTTTGTTGTTGTTGTTGTTGGTTTTTTTTTTCCCTCAGAAATGTTTTTGTGCGTTGAGGAACATAAAACAATTTTTAGATAAGCATAAGATACTGTTTTCCAGGCCTTGCGTTTTAGAATACAGGTTTCTGTCGGAGCAGCTCATTTTGCATCACAGAATGATTTTAGTGGTTAAAAGAAGCATTAAGATGATAAAAATAAGGACTTTTTTTATTGAGTAGGGGGCCGTAGGAAGGGGTTAATTATGTCATCAGATTGAAAGACCGGTGTGCGCTGTTGCCATATGAGGGATTTTAATCACTCACGTTTCTGTGGCCAGTCACAATTTTACCGTCAAAAGATTCAGCACGTTTAGGCCGTAAACCTAACAACCCAAATCAGCTCAAATTAAGCTCATAGCTATTTATGCGTGAGGAATTACCCTAAATGCTGTCTCGTGTCTTTTTCCCTGTGAGAAAACAATTTACACTGATCCTGATTTTAGAATAAATTAATTTAGACTTCCTATTTCAGATGAGCACTGCAGAAATATACAAGGAGCTGCAGTGTCTAAGTAAATAATATAATTCAGTTACATTAAGATTTTTATAGATATCTTGAATGCTGTTAAGGTTGAATACACACAGATCATTCATGTTTTGTCATGTTTGTACACTTGATTTAGGTAACTTGTCAACACATATTTACACAATTCTGACCAATGACAAATAATTATTTTTATAGTATTTGCAGTCAGGACATCCAAAATATTTTATGGACATATAACCTCGGTGGCAATTCAGGATTTTGCGTCCAACTATCTGCCTGTTTTTGTCATGTGTGTGCGAGATAAGAAGAGAAACTTCTGCTTTTGGACCAGATATCAGAGCGAGTCCTCATCAGCCTGGACTCACTCATCCCTCCTGTACGGCTTTCTCTCCGCTGCTTTCTTCTGCAGTGTTTACTGGATCAAGTGGTAGCAAACTGGCCTTGGTGGCCAGTAAGAAGGATTGTGACTCCCCAGCTGGCGTGGCTTTTGCCTGCTTTGCACCGCAGAAAGTGGCTGGAAAACTGGGTTGTGGTTTAGTGTTTCTCCAGGCATAAAGTCTCAGGTTTTTAACTGATGCCGCATTTATCGGAGAGCTGTGTAATGTACTGATGTGTGCCGGGATATTAGCTTTGAGCAGAGTCTGTTTTTTAAAAAACTCTGATGTTTGTGTCTGCAGACGAAGGCCTGGGAGGATCGTTATGATTCATTATGAGAAGTCATGGACGTCCGCTCCTCTGGGAATCTCCACCCCTTTTGAAAAGAGAATAGAGGTTAAAAATCTGCTAAACGAGGTAGAAGCAACCAGGATCCTTCTCCTCCACAGGTAATGAGTTTGATTAATTTTTGACCTTTGGAAACTTTTCACTCCTTTTTAAGCCCCCCTTTTATATTTTGCAGGCGTGGGATAACAAGGAGCTGTGTTCTACAGGGTTTTACAGCACGGGCTTCAAAGGAGCACAAGAGGTACACAAAGGCCATGTGGAAATTGCAATTATAGCATATATCATAAGCAGCTATTTTAACATAAACACGTCTTTGACTGTAAAGAGAGATACAGTGCAAACGTATGCGTATTATGTTCCAGATACTTCCTTAACTTAAAGTAAGACTTAAAAAACTTTTTGGCTCACAAATAATAATGCGGGGGTGGGGGGGGGCTTGCTTATTTTCTCACACAGGTGTTTAGAAATCCTCTCTCTGATAAATCATGATTTGTAAACTTACCCATAGACAGCAGTGACAGGTTTCCTCTGATAATGTAGAAAAATGGGGAAAGAGAGGGCCGGGCTTAAGTAGAGCTGTGATTTAGAGCAGAGAGATGCAGCATCTCTCCTTTCCAGTGGAGGCCCTCCTGGGTTTGATTTAATTCTCTCCTTGCACTATTAAAAAGGCCTTCTACTCTCTTCACTGCATGCACCTTGCTGTCATAACTGGCACAAAATCATTTATCAATGCCGCTTGCAGGCAGTGCGACTAAGGCCGTTCGCAGTGTATATTTTTCCATTATTGATTGTGTACGTAATGCATGAGGAAGTACAAAGATCGGTCTCCTCCTGTGTCGGAATGACCATATTAGGCCAGCAGATGAGGGAACTTTTTCTGCCTCATCTACGAATCCATACAACAATCATCATTCCTGCTGGGAAGGAAACTTTTGTTCTTAAAATGGTTTTTCATTTTCACCGCCGTCTCACTGGTCGCTGCACTCGACGGTGATCCCGAGCTGGACATTCGACGGGCAGTTATTTGGTGCAATAAACTGAAAGGCGGTGAATGTCAGTGTCCCCCCTTTGTTGTTTAATTTATTTTCTTTTCAAAGTGAGGGGAGGTGTCCTTGCTGTGAGAGTTAGTCATTGATGTGGCTATAGTTAGTTCATCCCCCGCTGAGACTGTCTGTTGGAGATGCTACTTCCTCTCTCCGTCTCGTTCACGGCTCCCTGTGCCTGGGACGATGGCTTCGCTCGGTCTGCTTGGGTGCATTTTGTATGGAGGATAGGAGCTCTTGATCAAGAACAAAAGGTCTAGGAGTGCACCACGCTAGAGCTACAGTTGCTAGAGTCACACAGCTCCGGAGACCTGCAACCTTCTCAACAAAGCGGGGCTCTTAAAACTCACCATTTCTCTCTTCTTTTTTGCTAATTTGACCTGATTTTACTCTAATCATGTGTGTGGATAACACTTCTTGGGCACAGATTAGACATCAGTCATTTAGATAATGCTTTCATGGGTTTAAGAACATAAGAAAGTTGTTGCTACTCAGATTTAAGACTCATTTGTAAAAGGTTAAATGCTCCTTGTCTATTATGCCAAGGGTCTCGGTATGTCAGAAGACTGATTGTTCTCTGCATAATAAGATTAAGGAGACACCTGCCGTATGGATGTGGCAGTTTATCAAACAACTTAAGTGCCGAAATCTTTCTGATGGTAATCTGCAGGAACTGTCCTAATCTCGAACGTAAGGATAAAAAAAGAAATTGAATCAAGTTGTTATGTAAGAAGCGGTGTAATGGCATTATGTTGATTACCAGCTGGACTACCTTGATTTGATATATCTAATGATATAATGATACTAAATTGTATTATCAACAACTAGCTAATGGTTTTATCAGCAATTGATGAATCCTCTGCTCGATAAGCTTAAGGCAAATGGAAAGAATCTATTACAGGCTGAGAGCCCTTTATCTCAGCTGTCTGAAATATTGACACTTACAGTAATTTGTCCCCATTTTCTATTGATTTCTTGTTTTGCTTTCAGGTTATGCTGTAAACAGGGTAAATAATGACAGATTTGATCAGGGCTCCCTTCAGAGATGATCCACACTTAGCTGGCTATGCCGCTGACACAGTTCACTTATCAGTTGTATAACTAATGGAGGCTTTGGACAGTGGCCATCACAGTGTTGTTTTTTTTTTCTTTCCTTTTTTCTTTTTTCTCCCATCAAAGCGAGGTCAGTGGTGACATCTCTCAGAAATGGACCAGGCATAATGTCAATGCTGCAGAAAGCGTGGTTCAAACCCGAAGATACTGATCAGAGCTGACAGGAGATGTGTTGGTTCGCTAATTGTAATTTATAGGTCCTATGAAAGGAGGAGGTGTGGCCTCTGCAGCTCATTGTTGAATGTAGAGAAATCAGCCTGAGCTCAACGCGGACGTGTGATTATATCATGTTTTACTTGGTGCTGTCATCCAAACTGACTCCAGATAAACTTCAGATAAGAGACATTTAGTTTGATGTCAGTCATACTGGGACATGTCATTTGACACCAGTTTGATTAATTCATGTAATCTTAACATCTATCCGTCTATTATCTCACTCACTTTGTACCTTAACAGTGTCAGAGAGGGTCCGCTGAAGCGTATTCCAGCAGAGCACACAGAGCGAAGGCAGGGAATACACCCCGGACTGGTTGTACACACACACACACACACACACACACACACACACACACACACACACACACACACACACACACACACTATTCACTCCCACTCTTACACCTGGGGCCACTTTAGAGACTCAGAGCGACCTACATGCATGTTTTTGGGAAGAAACTGGAGTATAAAAAACCCACACGGACACAGGGAGAGCATGCAAAAGAAATGCCCTTGGTCTGAGGAGGAGGTTAACCTGGGATCTTGCTATGAGGTAATAGTCTAAAATGTTAATAGACAGTCACAAAGGCAGTAAACTTGCGTGCAGGCATGTTAAAGAGCAACATTTCCACATGTGTCATGTACATCTAGGAGGAAAGGCTTTCTTTATTCGACACCTTATCTATTCTGTTGCTGCGAATCCATTATATTTGTTGTGGCGCTGCATATACACCATAAAAGAACTGCTGCTCTCACAGAGTAAAACTGGAAAGTTTTCAACTTGCCTATTTATTTTGAAGATTTGTGCTCAAAACTGTGATGTCTCTCCTGGGTTTTATCACACCTATATCGCTGCCTGGAATGCATTGGTAAGCCGGGCCTCCGAGGGCTAGCATATAGCTCTCTCTGCAGGCTTTGTACAGGATGAAGAAGTCGTAATCCTCAAACAGACTTAAATTCCTCCAGAAAGGCTCTTGATCCTGAATCCACTCATTTTCTTCAAACAACCAGGGCCCAAAAGAGAAGAGATATTTGGGCATGGCTGAAATCCTTGATTGAAATCTGCTACAAGTGGGCGCGGACACACACACACACACACGCACACACACGTGCATCAATACATACGCGCACGCACACAAACAAATGCTCGTACCTCCCCGGCCGTCACCTGCTGCTGGCGAGCGCCCGGACCAGGCTGCAGAGAGGGGGCCTGTCTCTGAGCTCTTATTAAAAGGTAAACTTCTCTAAGGCCAGGGAATCATGTCAATCACAGGTTGTGTTTTCGCACCGAGCCCAAAGCCTGCTCTCTCCGCCCTGTCAGACGCTGTTATCACCCTCAAAGCCATATCAGAATGCTGTTTGTTCTGCGCTTTAGTTTCACCCACACAGTGGATTCAAAAAGGTACAGGTCTATTTGATAGTGTATATTTCATTGCCGGAGAGAGACTGTGTTTGTCTTGCCGTGTTTGTCAGCTCATATTTGAGCTGAGGGTTCCTATTAAAACTAAACACCATATCAGAGGAATATTGCCACCGCCAGTCTCTTTTAAATCGCATATTGAACCCATGGAGGCAATTTAGTTGTAGCGTAGTTTATAAGTGTGCCTGCGCTCGCGATGTTTCTATTTACTCTTGATTCTCATTTATTTACACACAGAGGCCTCCGTCCGCACAGTTCATATACTGTAGTAATTACTTGAATCATATTGTTAGCATTTCAGATTTTGCAAAAGCACAACCTGGTTTGGAGTTTCAGTCATTCAGAAAAGCCTTTTGAGACTATGTCGATTTTACTTTTACTAGCAGCTTTGATGAAGTCCTTAAAATTATTTAGTCGACTGAGAGCTGAAAACTTATTACACTTCAGCTGCCACACTTGACATTCAGTAATTATTTAGGAAAGTTGTGTTGAGGCTGCACAGTGTCCAACCTTTACATGGGCCGCTCCATCAACTTAACTGGTCAGATACCCATACTAAGTCATGGCTGTTTGAATTCTAGATATATACATATCACGTTTGTTCACTTAGTTCAGATTTAAAGCAAAACAAAAGACAAATTGAAGTCGTCAATGATAATGGAACATGTCATTTGCTGATAGTTGATATTCACCAAAAATTGTATTAAAACAATTAAATGATTGTAATTCAGGGAAGAATTCATTCAATTAGAGGCAACATTAAGGACTTTTACTATGGAGTTTTTAATTTTCTGTGTGTGGGTTTTCTCTTGGTACTCAGATCCCACAGTCCCAAAAACATGCATGTTAAGGTTGATAGTAAACTTGAAATACCTCTTAGATGTGAATGAAAGAGTGAAGGATGTGTGTGTGTCCTGAGATGAACTGGGTGTCCAGGTTGTGCCCTCTGCTTTCACCAATAGATCCCTGCAACACCAATGAGGTTATTAGCAGGTAAGATCATAGATAAATAAATGAAATGAAATGACAAATTAGATTGATTGTTAAATCATTAGTCTACAATATATCTAGCTTAGCTTGTTAGATTTATTCAAATTTGTTAATTATGTACCTTCTTTAAAAAAAGAGTGGACATGGGGCAGGGAAATTATTAAGATTAAGATTGTTTTAAGCTCAATATTGTCACCTTGGATTTTTTTTCTCTGCATCTAAAATCCATTTTATATTGATAAAAGGGTATCCATTACTCCCGGTAATGGATACCCGGGGTCTATCTAAATATCAGTGTCAATTAAATATCTCCAAGATCCTTCTCATCCACTCATCCAGGCATGAGGACATCAGTGGTGGAGCAGCAAAGCTTTTCCAGCCATTAGTGAGTTTGCTGGACAAACGGCAGGATCCAGCACTGTGGGTGGCAGGGGAAATAAAAACGTACTTACGCTAGTATTGACCTTGTTGCTGGACCTACTGCTGTTTGCTCTGTGGCCGAGCTCACACAACAGACACACATCCACTCACCCACACATGCATTATGCGGTTTTGCATGCATGTCAGAAATACAGTGAGTGATGAAGGATGAAAACAGTGTTGGGTTTCTGCTTATGTCAGGCAGGCTTGGAGGCAGTACGTAAGATGCATGGCAAACAAACAATAATTAAATATATAAATAAGAGTCGACGGGGAAAATTTAAACAAAGTAATTATGAATGCATGAATAAACTAAGTTCATTTTGAAGACTTTTTTTTTTTCATATAAATGCATTTTTAGTTGTTTCCTTCCCTGCTGGAAAACAAACAACAAAAGAAATGAAAATACAACACCTAAATCTGTTCATTAATATTAGCAGCGCTACTCTAGTCCTGTCTGTTCAAGAACCCGTATCAGTGTATGAGAAAACCGTGTGAGAAGGTTTGTGATGGAACGCCGTGTAAACAACCCATTACTGCAACTCTGGCTGATTAACATATGATTGTAATTCATCATATCATGTGCAGCTGGTGACATCTTGCAGTAGCATTTATTCTATGTTGATACATGCCTTTGGTTCATTTTTGACAACTCAAAACAAACAGATTGCAAGCTGTTGCTACATTTGCTCTAGATGAATGGAGAAAATGAACTGGGAAATCAGGTGTGTCAGGTGATTAGCAGCATCATGCCTGAGATCCTCGTGGAATTACACTAACTTGGTGTGTTTGGAGGAAGGCTGGCAGAGCAGACAGAGCCATGTGGGCAGTGGGATCTGCTGTGTCTGTTTTTAAACACACTTTACAACCACGCACCAAAGTCGGCTGGGTCCAACTACAATCCCTTGATGATGCAAACGTTTCTTAATTTCTTTGGTATCTCCACATGATGCCACAATAAACTGAATTAGTACAAAAACTAATGAATGTATTGTATTTTGATTTAAACCTAAGATGTGATTGGCACTGGTTTGGGACCAGTGGTTACTTTAAATATGTATTAAGCAACAAAAAACATTTTCCAAAATGTAAGTTGTGATGTATTCAGTTAGCTGACACACTGTTGCGCCCTCTAAACACTTTCCATCACAACATTTTCTCATATCTATGTATATATCTGACCAATAGATGTGCAGTCGAGAGAAGCGACAAAGAGTGGTTAGCACTTTCACCTTACTGCAAGAATTCAAGATGGAGTTTACATGTCTGTATGATTTATCCAGTTTATCATTCATAGTCCAAAATCATGCATGCATTGGAGACTCTGCCAGAGTGAGAGGGAGAGGGTGTGGTTGCCCTTTAGTGGACTGGAAACCAGGGCCTTCGTCCTGTGTAGACTGCAGAGTCCTGCAACACTGTAAAGACACAAAACTGGCACGATAATGGCTGGATGGACATTAACTTTAAAGGACTATAGGTTTTACTATCCCTGCTAGGTCAGCACTTGCTTTGGTTGGCACTGACACCCGCAGCCTCTGGATGGGTGGCTTTCAACACATGTTCCTTCCAAATGAGAGGAGAGAGAACTTTAAGTTGTGCTTTGTACCGTACCCGAGTCCTCGCACATTTCTTGTCTCGGTAATGTGGGGACGTGATGGGTATCACGGGGAACACCGGTGCCGCAGCTCTGTTGTGCAGCACTCTCAGGATGTAATGGGACGCAGCCACCAGGGAACCTCTTGAGTGTGTGTACTGAGGGAAATCTGACAGAAGCGCAAGAGGGGAGGAGAGAGAGATTCAAACGAGTGAGCAATAGTGAGGGAAATAGAGGAGCATTTGGTCTCCTCTGCCACCGAAGTTGTAAAATGGAAACCCATTTCTCCCCTGACAGCTTCAGTAGATCTAAACCCCCCTGAGTTGAGCTGCTTATGATGTTGTGCAGCGCAGAGGTGGACCGCGGGGGTGTCCCAAAGGCTTGTTGTTTCTTGTCAGAGATTAGATTGAACCATGCGGCTCTGGTTCATACTCATGTCTGGGAGAAGCCAGAGCTCCCTGTCACCGGCCGCAACCTCTGAGCTCTGCTCTCTATTTCTGTGTCTGGATTTATTTCCTGTCGTAGATTAAAATGTGTTATTTTCAAATGGGCTGCAACTGTTCTTCCGGGGCGAGGGGAATATTTGTTGGACAGTGGATCACTGTACGCTGGTGCACTTTTGGCCGCTGGAAATGAATAAAAGGCAATATACACTGTACAGTACATACTTTGCAAGTTCAGTTTCTTTTCTTTGTTGAGTCTCAGCTAGTCTTAATATTACATTTCATTCATTCTCTCTCGATCCATTCCACATTATGTTTTCTGAGATCCCACTTTATTCGGTAAACCTACTATGACGCAGCATTTTTCAGTAGTTCTGTATTTACTTTTTTCGCAAAAGACTGAGTATATCTCTGCACAATTTCCTTTTTGTGACGTGATGTGAATATCTCACCGTCTGTTTAGATGGCGGAGGCACAGAGGAAGCACTTGTTCGTCATGTCAGGTCCAGCCACAACAATGTGACAGCAACACTGTGATTTGACAAAGTAATTGATTTCCTTTCATCAGCTGGGGGAGGTGTTTTAACAACTATTAGAGGTGTGAAGAGAGAGGGTCCCAGACTCGGGTTGTCAAAACTTCCCCAAGAGGGAACTTTTTATCTTGCATCCTGTGGTAATTGTATTTTTTTTTACTTTGATATACTGCCACAGCATTAATTCATTAAGTACAACTTATTTCAGAGGATTCAGTTGAATTTCCTTAAATAATCTGATTAAACCCTTTTTTTCTATACTTTTGATTTCATTGAGTAGATAAGTTGAGACCATAAAGCATTCTTTCAATAATTTTATATTAATTATACCTCTAAAACCTCTTACTATGAAGGGTTTTCAGGAAATGTATGTCATGATTTCCTTCAGACTTGACTTAAGTAAATTGCGCTGTAATTGTCTGGTAACAGAGGGCTTTTTTTTAAATCCCCTTTTATGCTGAAATAATCAATTTGATGCATGCTTGTCTGCTCTGTGAGGGAAGAGGTTAGCTGTCCCCCTTAGTTTTAGACAGAAGGTTTAAGCAGGGATCCACTGAAGGCATCTGTCAGTGAGGTAAAGAGCGCTGACAGCCATACGTCATCTTTGCCTGGTGCAGGCCCCTGTATTTAAAAGAGTACGGCAGTCAAAAGCCCATAAAAGTGAGTGACTCCTCGGGAGCATCTGCCACTGCATGCAGGGAGGAGATTCAATGTGAAAAAGGGGAGATAATGTGCTCACTCACTAATGGGCACCCGACTAGACACAGGCTCATTTTTCACATCATGTCATCTGTAAGGTTTGAATAAAAGTAATGGCCACAATGAGCCTGGATCTCTCCCAGCCATTATGGCTTCTGCTTCCTCACTTTTATTTGTGTTGACTTGTACAGTCGGAGGAGATGACAGTCTCCGGGTCTGCGGATCAGTCAGAGTGATGATCTGCACTGCTTTCCTCCTGCTGCTGACAGGTCCCTTCTCTCTGGCAGGCGTGTGAGGCCAGAATGCCACACTACGTCATATCAAATGGTGTAATCTGACAGAATAAAAGGATTTGCACACTAGGGACATCACAAACTCTGTCTTTTGTAATTTTCTGACAGAGACAGAAGGGGGAAATGAAGGGGTTTCTACAGTTTCATGTAGTAAGAATTAGTGTCAGTCAAAGTTAAGTGGCTATTTTAAGATAAATAGGAGAGGATTTCCGTGGCATGTTTTGGGCCATTGGGGCTTTAAGAGACTATGCTAATGTGAGCGGATACTGATTGGTTGTTGGATGTTTTCATTTCCTGAACATTCAGAGTCACCGGACACAGCGTGTCTAAATATCCATTCTGAAAAGGTTAGTGCGTAATTAACGCTTAAATTCACTGCCACTGTCAGCCATGTTCAGTTCAGAATAACAATAGAAACGCAGATGTTGATCTTTTCATCTTAAGGATACGGCACGCAACCCCCAAAACAGAAATAAAAATCAGAACAATTAAAATATTTTTGCTTGGGTTTATATTCTCATTATGTGCGTGTGCGTGAGGAGAAGTCTTAATATAATATAACGTTTTATGCTTCATCAGTTACTTTTAAAGTAAAGGACTGTTTTGTGTCAGCCCGTATAATATGGGAAGATGGATGAGAAAACAAGTGATTTCCTTATTAGGTTGAGGAGTCAAAGGCCTTCTTCCAGAGCTGTGGGCTTCAAGAGCCTAGAAGATTAAGATATATATTGGATTCATGATGGGGGCCACCAAGTTCATTTTCAAAATAAAACAGAATATTATTCACAGTCCTTTTAAAATTCAGATTGCCAGCTGACCTGTGACTTGGAAGTAGTGTATTACATTTTCAATGAGCTGCCGCTATGTCACTAGAAAGAAAAATCCCATTTCCTTGCCTCTCTGCCTGGGGAATTATGGGATTAGAACAACCACAGTTTAAGGAACTATATGAGAGAAACAAAGCTATTGTAGAAAATTTTAAATCTCAGATTTTTTCTGCTTTGTTTTCTTCTCACATTTGTTAAAGAAGTTAGATCTTGATGGCGACGGGACTGAGACAGATATGTTATTGTGACACACTGTAGTGAAGGGGGGGGGGGGGGGGGGGGGAGAGAAAACCGCGCTGCTTTGTAAGGCAGTGAAAATCTCCCAACGGTGATATTATAAGATACACATGCACACAGCTCCAGCTGATTTTCATATATATTAAAATCACTACCTACTGTGGCATATGAAATTGTGCAAACCGCTAAGGCCTGAGCTTACCATGGGAACTTCTGCTTCTCTTTGATTCAGATTTTCCCCCTCCATTCTCTCTGACCCTAAAAAAAGGTGGCCAATAATCTCATTCACATACTGTTTCCTTCGCAGACCCCTGCGTACTCTACATAAGACCAAAGAAGTAATATTGACATTGTTGGACTGCATAAAAAGTTGCATGTCATACACAAATATTATGAAAAGTTAACGCTTCCCTCTGAGCTCTGTGCACTCTTAGCTGCCAGTACAATAGAGATCTCCATTTAAACCTTCCCCCAGGACAATGGCAATCTCTGTGTATATACAGCGCTCGCGCAGAAATATCAATATAATATTCAGTCCAAATTCTAATTTTACTGTTGCACTGCTGATGGCTTTGAGATATTGAGAACGAGTGCTGAGCATAATCAGTCAGCAGACCTGGTGCATGAGGGCTGCACCGCACATGGTAATAAAGCCACAACTTCAGCATGGTGAGCTCATTCCCATAGTACCCCCCTCCATCCAACCCCACACACCCCACACCCCCCCACCCCCCCATCTCCCTGCACCAATGCCTGCCTCATCACTCCACACAAAATATCCCACCCTTAATTGGTCTGTGCTCCTCCAACATGTTTGTAATGAAAAAGCAGCACATAATTCTTAGTTTGTTGGCTGGCAGAGCCCAATTTACAAAAGTGGAGGTTGGTGATAAGCAGAGACAGTACGGCTGTGGAGTGCTCAGAACAATGAATCACCCCGCTGCCAGGGTTGAGCAGAATATAATTGAGTCCAACATCTCTGAGCACTTTCACCATAATTAATGATAATCTGTAACAGAGGAATCTGAGATTCCAGTTCACAGAACTGTTTAATTAGGCCCAGTAATGAAAGCACAGGCACTACAAGAATATGGCCGGCCTCATGATTAATGATTTGTGCTACTGAACACAAAAGTGCTGCACCGTTAACTCCAACGGATGCTGCTATGTCTCCCTGGCATTTACAGAACACCAAAATACATATGGAGCTGTTTGCATCCCCTATATAAAACAGGATAAATACTATGTTTTTATTATCCTTGCATACACTCTTGGTTTTTTTCTTCTTCTTCTTCTTATTCAGTGCTCTGGATTTGCCAAAACATCATTTAGCCCAGTTGGAATGCTTACATTTCAACATTATTCTCGCACCATAATGAGGACTGCTGTTGTCCACCTATGTAAATAAGCAGCACTGCTCAGCACTGACAAGTTGGTTTATTTCAATGCTATTGGACATTTGCGCCCCATTTCATTAATATAAAATAAGGGGAATTACATAATACAAAGTAGATTTGGTTTTGTTGTATCAAGCATTTTTTTTACTACAAAAAATGCCTAAATGTGATTATAGTGTTAAAAAAAATGTAAATGCGTCTTTCTAACCTTAAAATGTTAGATGCTGGTAGTGATTCCATCTTTTCAGGCTGAACAAAGTGACTTTTGTTCTGCCCTGGCTACAGAGCCAGTAAAACCTGGCCCACCTATTTATGCAGTTGTGATAAAACTCTCTGGCTAAAAGATTGGCATGTGACACAAAAAAAGCGAATATAACGTGTCATACCGTTCAGTCAAGTAATAAAAAAGGACATAAGAATTGAGATGTTTTACTTAAAAGTATGGATTACATTATTGAATGAAATGCTCCAGCTCCTGTTTGTGCCTCGCAGGCATCTTTTGTGGTTATTTCCTGGTAGTATACGCCGGAGTTGTGCGACTTCATAACACGGCTGCAAGCAGGGCTTTTGCTGTGTGCTATGTGCTAGACTGGCTCCACCTTTTAAATGGATCTCGTGAAATGCACAGTAATACAGTCATACCATTACAGAAACAAAATAAGATTTCTGTTTGGCATGGATTGGATTTCTACCCAGAAAAAAAGCTATTAGTCACTCCCTGTCAGTTTGTTGACTGCTTCGAGTTTGACGGTTTTGTGTGCTAGACCTCTGGAGTTATTTCACACTTAGTTGCATATTTTAAACTTAATGCTTCCTTTGGTGAAAATACGCTTTGGCAAATCAAGAGCCTTGCTTAAGAGACTTAATAGAAAGATCAGAGCATTGTGACATTATAGGAACAGTACGCTGTGTAGGAACCTACTATTCATTTTATTCATCATACCTTTCAGTATAAATGTTGAAGTCTCCATCAAGCAGACACAGGCCTCAGGAAACGACAGTGTGAAAGGCTATAAATGCAGAAAGCCAGGCACAGGAGCTCAACCCTCATAAATCTATGACAAAAGTTTCCAAAAATGAGAAAGAGGACATGCACCAAAAAAGGAGAAAAATAGATGTATTCCTCAGAAAGAAATGACTGGAACCGCCCACTCCCTTGTCCTCCCATTCCCCATGTCTAAATCTTGTTTAGTTCTTTTAATTCTACAGTTTCTGACCTGGATCTGGCCATCGCTGCACATGAAAGAAATTACAAAAGCCTCTCAGTCACAGCAGCCCAGCTTCCTCCTGCACCACAGCATTTGTCATTGCCAAAACAGCAGAGTTTAATTAAGTGTTGTGAGCAGCCTAGTGAGAAACACACTTTAAATTAAACCTCTGAACATGCTGCTATTGGTTCTTTACCTTCTCAACAATCAGCGGGGTATACGGCATAAATTTCTATCTCTCAAGGGGGAAGGCAGCTGCCGCACCTCTAGCGATTCATAAACGGCTCGCCTCCCCAAGAGCAATCTCTATTACAGCACATTTCATTATAGCCCAGTTTGGAAACAGCAAGCAGATGAATGTGATAATTAATGTCCCTACCCAACTAAACATTTTTATTTACTCTTGATGAATTAACGGTCGTTATCAGGGTTGGGAGGGGTGGGGTGGGGGGGGAGGCATGTACTGTATGTTGGTGCATCTGTGTAGGTGAAAAGAATTACATGGCAAATTATCTTCTGAGGCATCAAGCAATGCTTGGTGCAAGAGATGGAATTAATTCAGCTGCCGCTGTAATAATGGATTGTTTCAAGCTGGTAAGCGCTGAGATTCGGCTTTGCATTTATAAGTGCGTCGTCTTTGAACGCATATCACGGGATGTATCAGCGGAGTCCACTGGAAGAGCCATGGAAGAAGATAGAGGAGTCCACCGGCTGTTACATCTGCACAAAACACAAGGACGGTCCCTTTGTGCCTTCTGAATTGGCCGTGGAGATTTTAACATGCATATTATTAGATGATCTTAAGAGTCTGCCAGAACAAGAGGGAACATTTAGACACATAATTTAGACTCCAAATTAAAAGAAATTGACACATGGAACTTATTCTCTATTATGTGTAAATAATAGCCTTCTTATTGATCACATGTCTTCATGGTTTAATGTCATATGGAGGTGACAAGAGCAAATCCTATTAACTAACCACAGAGTGACCATGAGAACAATTAAAGGCCAAATATGGTGATGTTCACTTGTCATTATTGATCCCAACAGTATCTATCGCCCGTGTAGTCAGAGCATGATGAGTACTCCCCGTAGACCTGTTTTCATCCTGAAACTATTAAAAATACATGAATGAGAAACAGCTGCACTGGCTGACATGTTCCATCTTTGCAGGTAACATGGGATATGCAGTCCACATGTGGTGGAAATATGTATTAACACATAAAGTCCTTAACTGAGGGGTCCCAGATAAATGGATAGGCCACTGCTGCTGAAATTGTTAAAACCAGTGTCAAGATGTTTAAAAACAAAACAAAAAACACACAAAAAATAAAAGAACAGAACAAATATATATATATATATATATATATATATATATATATGTTTGTGTGTGTGTGTGTGTGTAAATACTTATATATATTCATATAAGAAACTTGTATTTAAGAGTACTGAGTAATGGAACAGCATGGAATAGGTGGAATATAAGATAATGTAGGTACTGTAGGATTATTTCGCCTCAATGACAGTGAATAGTGTGTGTATGTGTGTGTCTTGTGATGGACTAGAGACCTGTCCAGGGTGCATTCATACAAGCACCAGCAGACCCCTGTGACACCGTTGGGTACAAAGCAGTAAAATAATGACTGGATGATGAAAGATGGAATAATTATTTCCCATTAGATTTAATTTGTTGATCGAACAAAATGTAGAAAGTTGTCAGCATTGTCCTTCAATTTGACGTCCCATTCTCTGTAATTTATCTGAAAGCAAAGGGCTGCAATACGCCTGCTGACTCTTGAGTCACTGTGCCGCTCTGCTCTTTAAGTGTTTCCATACCTTCATTCATAAACTCACGCTATATCAGAGCCATGTTCCTAAGCAGGCTGAGTAGTTAAAAAAAAGAAAACACAGAGAGGATGTAACAAGCCAGCCCCTGCCACAAGCACAGAAACCAATCAAACCCAGCCCACGTGAACCTTAAACAAAGGTGGAGGTACACTTTCTTTCCATGTTGGATGACATTTCCTTGTCCTCCCATTGCTGCTGCTCCTACGTTTGAGTGATCAGACAGCCATTACAAGGTCCGGGTTTATTAGCGAGACCATGTTGGCCCAAAGCTCGGTGTAATTCTCTATACCACGTGTCACGTCAGCTCTGTTGACTGATCCACACAACAGCTGGCTGGGAGGACCCCTCACACCTGCAGCCTCGGAGGAGTCCTGACGTGCTCTCCATAGCCGGCTTGTTCACAATGAAACCAGCTGCCACTTATACAGTACAAGGCACTGGCCAAGAGCTAAATAGGATGAGGTGTCTCCACTTCATCTGGAGTGTGTGTAACACATAGGAAAAGAAAAGATAAGAAAAAAGTTTAATTGAGGATATAGAGAAACTGGTAATGTGACAATTTCAGATGAAACAGGCTTTGATCCATGTTTGCAGTTCAAATTGAATAATTATCTGAACTAAATCTTCTATACTTGCAGAGCTCCCATGTCATCAGTGACTAACTCTCATTTTCCATGGAAAACGTATGGAAAATGAGAGAAAAACTTACATGTCCTCGAATAATATGGGTTGTCCTTGAAAATAATTTCTCCACTCTGCCTCTCTGTACCCTAAACACTAAACACAGCTGGTTTAGAAGGTTTATGCACAGCTCGTCTGTAAATCTGTCATAATTCGTAAGCAAGAGAGAGATTATTTCATAGACTGCACATCTTGTAAATCAGACTTCCTGGGGCTTGGAGAGGAATAGACATGAAAGCACTCTGTGAATATGCAAAACACAATATACAACCGCGAATGGCACATCTCCAAAGCGTAGGGAAACATCTGAAAATATCCTGGAAAATTCCTGGAAAGTGATTTCACGTAACAAGTGAGAACCCTGATTCGATAAAAGCCACACGCCGAGGCTTTCCTGTCACTGCCTCCACATTTCAGAAGCTAATTGTAACTTATTTTGTAGGAACAATGTAATCAGTCCCGTACAATAAATCTGAGATTAAAGAGAGCATGGCTTAAACTGAAACCTTCTGCTAGACAATTTACCCTCGTTTCACTGTAGCAACATTGTGCAAAACGTATTGGGATTTATTAAGGTCAGAGTTGGAGCTCCTTCATCATAGATCATGTGAGGATGCTTCTGCGCTGTTCTTCTCTGGAATGCCAAGTGATGTATGATCACTTCTACGCTGCTAGTTAATGTACACTATTAGCTCTGTATTTAAACATGATAATGTAATTGATTCACAAATTGATTTATTGATGTTAATTCAAGTGTTTCGAGTATTAATCACAGTAAAGAAATTAATTTTGTATATTTTATGAGCTGTTGTGCGATCAACTAATGATATGAATTAATCAACTTTAATAAGAATTCAAACACTATTGTTCGGCTAATTTGTCACTTTGTTAGAGGGGGGAAAGAACAAGGGTCTCTTAATTTACAGGACATGGTAACTGTGCGGGACTTTTTCTTTTTAGAAAAGTCACCTTTCCTTTTTTTTCAAGATTATCTTCTCAATGATCACATCATCAGATACACCTTTACACCTCTAATTTGCTATGCCAAGGATGCCTGTCCCTTTCAGCCTTATCACTTTCAGGTCACTTCACTAGATGTTGCTTCCTGTCACAATTGAACTCTAAATATAAATAAGTTATCACAGGGAATTGTGTACAGGAGGGTTTTGGTCCAGTTTTCTTGTTTGTTTCTTTGTGAAGGGAATTGAGGAGAAACAGTTGGCCTAATTTTCATAAAGGTTGACAGAAGTGTGCAGCACTTTCATTAATATTACAAGGTAGGTAGGTGTTTTGGCTTTGGTATAATAAATACCACACACTTTTAACTCCAGCAGGGAGAAAAGTTCAATAGTGCCAGCACATAGCCGACTGTAAAAATACAAGGACTGTACAAATGTTACACTGCCTCTATTGTGGCGACACTTATCACAAGCTGTGGTGCAGCTCTGGGAAATTACTTATATCTTTCATGCAATTAACTACTCTTATTTGCAGCCAAATGTGAGGAGTCTTCAATAAACTCTACCAGACATCCATCCATTATCCTACCAACTTTGTACCATTAGGGTCCACTGGTCTCCATTACACATAGGACAGGTCACAGGAGGGTCTGTTGCTTTTATTTGGAGGTCTGGTTGAATTCTAAGGGACGTGACCCCAACTGTCTGTATAAGCTTTTGTTTGTTTGTGCCTTATAGTTTGTTCGTATAAATACAACTTTACAATATATGTCACAAAACAGTTTTCGCTCTGTGTTTTGAGTAAACACTGCAATTGTTTTGCACTCCAGAGAGACATTTAAGTAGTTCATTAGCGGCTATGTCATGTCTTTAAAGTATTGATCTCTCCAGTCAATGGAAAAAATAACAACCCCGGTTATAAGCTACTTGTCCATAGCGATGGGTAACATAAATTATTTAAAAAGGGCAGATTCACTGCGGCCACGGAGCCATCAATCATAAGATATGGCGATGACAAAAAAGCTGTGCTTCACAGATCCATCCTCTCTTCCCCCCCCAGAACAATTCTATCAGCCAGGTGACTGCGAGGAGGCAGGATGACCCGATGTCACTCACATTGTTGCCTCTGCCTTTGAAGGGCCCAGCTCCCCTCTCAGCCCGGGAATGGGATGGCTAAATAGATTCTCTGTGTTTACTGCCGGCCTCCCTCCCAGACCAGCACACTTCAATTTGTCTAACAATAAAAGGTGGACAGAGGAGTTGGAGTTTCCCAAACAATGGATGAATTTTTTATCAAATGGTTGAATTGAGTTGCAAGTTGCACAATATTTATTCATAGGTCTATATGCAGGGATATACCACTGGAAAGTGGATGGTACTACAAGTGTAGAGGTTCATGTGAGCTGGATTTCTTTTGCAACTGGTCAAGGATAAACAGCACTGAATCTCTGTGAAGAATAAAGACAATAGACTTATCGTTTTAAGATCCTCATAAGTGTGTATGGATAGATTGTGTCTGACATGAAGTGTGTGAGTGTGTGTGGGTTGGTAGTTGTGACGGGTGGGGTCTTGTTTTTACTTGTCTTTTATTATATAAAGAACATTGTGTTACATCTTGTATGAAATCAACTGTATACAAAGTCTGACTGACATATCAGGTTGCTTGTTGTGAACTACCACTCTTTTTATAATTACCCCATCTCTATCTAGCATTTACACTTTCTAAAAGGTGGAGCCACGTTGTTGGCTTTAAATGCTGCGGTTGAGTCCAAAGAGACTCTTTGCTGACTCCTCTCTTCACCTCTCTTTGCATCATTAACTTTTAATATCTAAAAATAATAACACATTTCTGACTGAAACCCATCTAAGTATAACATGCTGTATGGTCATCTACAGATATGGCTTCATTAAAATACAAAGTAGCCCTTTTATTTTAAGCCCTATAATGGGATTGGCTGAGCTGCGCTCATTCGTTCGAGCTGCAGTAATTTACAGTCACAGTATTTATCCTTTGGTATAAATCACCAGCAGAAATGCACCCGCCACTGGACAAAGATGTCGCCTAATAGCGCCTCATCAGAAACACTTTATGCAGGAGCATCATGAGGTGGTCAAGCAAATAAAAAACACAGGGAATTGCTTAAACGTGGCGGGCATGTCTTTGAGTTTGAGTTTCAAAACGCGACTTTGATTAATAATTGATTATATAAACCAGTGCTACATGAAAGGCAGGAAGAGGTGCCATTCTGGTGAACGGCCAGTCAGTCAAACGGCACTTTGTTGTTTCAAATGCTCCCCTGCATATCGGTGTCATGGTCAGCTCCTCTAACCAACCCGGAGCCGTGCAACAAAGACAGCCTGACAAAATGCCGGCGCTGCCCTGATGGAACGAGACATGCAGGGATATGAATGACTACATCTAAGGGGTAATTGCTGCTGAGCAGGAGCCTCCTACCTCGTTTCATTTAGTCTATTAGCAATTTATGGCCGGTCTCACTCAGCTCTACACAGGAGGGGTTTGATCTAAATTCTCATGAGCTTTTAGGTGAGGCAGGGACCCAGTAGAGAGCCTTGGGGGGAAGAAAAGGGTTTCACTTACCACTGTTTTAATTCTCTTTGGCTTATCATTAATTTGTTGTCACAGAAGAAAGGTGCGCATCACATAAATCTAATTAAAGTTAATGGGATTATGATCCTTCCTCTGAGTCTTCTGAGTCTTGTTTTATAGTTGTTTAAGCAAGTAAAGGATTGCTCCTCTTCTCGCCTCATCAGCATGAATTCAAGGAACATCAATTCCGGATTATCTAGTATGTGAATGACTGAATGATCCTCTTAACTGGGAGACTGAGATTACAGCAATAAAGGGTAGGAGAGTTACATCTAAATCCAGTTTGGAAAGTTGTGGATTTTTAAGTAGAATTTCCATTACAGCTGAAATAAAACTGATTGCTTCAGCACTGTGTAAGACTTTGTCTCCCTCCTCGTTCGCTCTGTTTGCGCTGCTGCTCTCTTGCCCGGTGCTGGAGGATCGTGGTAGGGGTCCCGGCCGAAGGTGAAGGTGTTGGTGCTATCAGAGGCCCCACCGGCTAATGCCTGGTGTCAGCCCCCCGCTGACACGGATGCAGATCTGGATGTATTGGGGTGGGGGCTCTGACTGGTCCAGCAACAGCAGGCAGACAGAGCGGGCAGGCTAACTCTGTGTGATGGCCTCATGCCGCTCCGGCCCGGTGGCCAGCGCACCGAGACATCGTGTTCGTGTTAGCTGAGACTCGGGTCTGTTTTGGAGGCAGCCGCGTGTGGATTTAGAGGTTTCTTGGGTTTAACAGGAGTGTGGATTTATGGCAGAAATCACAAAAATTAGAATATATGTTTCCATCCGCCTTAGAAATTTGCAAAAGCTATATCAGGTCAATGAAACAAATACATTTCAAAAAAGCCTCCCAAATATGACTTAAACAGTTTGATGCTCTCTTGAGGTGATTTTTCAGGCGTGTTGAATCATAAGTTTGTCATAAGGGGTCACGTGACCAGCTCACTTCAAATAAAATGGCGTGGTGTGGAGTGAGACTAAAGTCTTTCTAAACCTAATTTAGGAAGTCAAATGAAACCCTGCAAATGCACAATGTTTTGGGCATCCACCTTTCTCAGGTGGTGCAAGCAGCACTTGTATTTCATTGAAATTTGAAAGATATTGCTTTTATTTCACAAAAAAAAGTGCCTTGTGATGTATTTTTCTGAAGAAGTGTTAAAAGTGCTCTGAAGGAATTTCAACATGTCTAAATAATCCAGACAAAAGATTTAATATCATTTTTGATGATCTGCTGAGCTTTGTCTGCTAGTTACCACCCATACTACATGTACAGTCGGTGATTATGTTGGACTGAGAGTGCTTGTTCGACACATTTTAGAGCCGTTAAATCATCTAAGACGATTACGACTTGCGAACCCTAGCAAAGTAACATCATATGAGAACACTGCCTCACATCTGTGCCACCACACGAGCGGAGAGCG
Organism: Karalla daura; assembly: GCA_029224185.1. Lineage (NCBI taxonomy): Eukaryota > Metazoa > Chordata > Actinopteri > Chaetodontiformes > Leiognathidae > Karalla > Karalla daura. The sequence continues at coordinate 11,609,099 of CM055202.1, forward strand.
CTCCCCTCCCCATCCCTGCCACTCCCCTCCTCCTGTGCAGGACCATGCGGCTCCGCTGAATGACAGCTCTGGTGTTTGCTGTGAAACTCTCTGTGGCACCTCCCTCCACGGGGGACTCTGAACCACCAGCCCACAGGAGTGACTCCCACTGGGAGGGCCGAGGCCTTGCGCTTCCTCCCCTGGATGACCTCTGACACACCCAGTTTGTGCTTGGTGGCCTTGAAGAGACAGTGGTGGGGATTTCTCCCCAGCCAAGCAGCGGGTTGTAATTGATGTGGCAGAGACGTCAGCACTAATCTTTTGCTCTCTGACGGCCTCTCCGTAAGCCCCTCATCCACTCGACTCCGAGACCTGCCGCACCAACCTCTGCAAACTGCTACCTAGTCAATTAGATCTCCCCTGTCTGCTCCCTGTTTTGTGTAAATATATCTCCCATAGACACCTAACATGTTCAGTTATCTACCCCGGCACATTCAGGGTGATTTCTTAATACCGCTGCATGCCACTATCGGCAAATGGAAAGCTAGGCTGATATCTCTGCCTGCAATGGGCTGACTGATTATATATGGAATAGAGAGACACTGGTGATTTTCATATTTGTATGGAGGATTCCTATCTGCCTCGACATACCTTGGGTCCCACAGTGCATATGGATATTGTAATCGCACAGTTGTATATTGTGCGCTACACCCGGGGATACCGTTACTAATTTTTTTTTTAAGTGGTGTGAATAGAGCCCGGTGCAAAGCATATCACAAGCGTCACTGTGTCATGTGTTCAGTCATCCCGCAACAATGTCAGCTACTTGGCTTTAGAGGACAAACCGTGTCGTGGAGAGGGGTGCTGCTTGTCACCGTCAGGGATGGAGAAGGACACTGTCAGAGAGGCAGGAGGGGAACGGCTGAACCGTGGATTAAACAAAGGTATTCAGAGTCTACATAGCACAGCAGCTGGATTTTAAGATACATTTGGCACCTCTTTTTTTTTGAGAGGAGTTATTTTCTGCGAGGTGATGTTTGCTCTGATCATGTGGGGGAAAAAAAAGTTAATGAAAAGAGATTATGCAGGTTTAGATCTACAGTTTAGACTCCAGGTTTGCTCATTGGAGTCAAAGTCTAAAGCAGTTGGTTAGAGCATAGGTTTAAGAGAGACATAAACACTCTTTTCAGTTAATTTACAAATATTATAAAAGATAATTAGGAAAATGTGGCTTAAACTTTCTCCCTTTCTTTCTCCTACAGTATAATCATGGTGTCTAGCTGGGCTGAGTGGTGACAGATGGAGTTCAGGCTCTGACAATCCAGTCAAACACATTCGATTAAAATATAAGGTTTTACAGGTCACACAATCCGTTTTTGTTGAAGTAAATTCAACTATGATTCTAATGTTATAAAACTAACACTGAATGATGAGGAATTATGTACGTAGAGGTGGCATCCTGTTCATGTATGTATCACAAGAACTAGTAAAATGGATTTGGCATACAGTACATCATAGATGTTTTTTTTTCTTTACCAGGATGTGCTTCTCCTCTTAGTTGGTCCCACGTCACTGCCTGATTCACAGTCTTTAAGGAAACGGTAAATGTCATTTAAAGGGGTATACTGCTATTTTTGTTCATGCTTATTTGAGGTGAATCATCGGCAACTAAAGCAATTAATTTTTGAAATGGTGGTTTTTAACTCGCTTGTGCGTGTTGTGACACTAACTATAGATGTGAATCAGTCTGATCCAGGCACTGGCATGCAGCACTTTTTCTGATCACTCCTTTGAAGGAAAGAAAGAAAAGAGCCCTCATAGAGTCTTTTGTTCCCCTATTATTTTAATGATAAGAATGTGTTCTAAGAATATAAAAATGATCATCAACTAGATGTATGCTGTAAAGAATCAGTGGATCTGGTGTCCATTTCATTAGAGTTTTATATGAAATTCATGTGATGTGTAAACATCCTGTTCCCCTTTAAGCTGTGAGCTCCACCAGTGCTTACGTTGTCTTATTATATACACCATGGAAGGTGAAAATGCCCTTATTTCATGTTCCTTATTCTGACCTTCCAGTTGTATACACTCTGGATATGGATCCTGTTCTATACATTCAGTGTGTTACGAGACATTTGGCAGACATGCTCTGTGCACATGATCCACTCTGAATATTCCAACCTCAAGAGATTCATTATTTATATAATCACTATGACTAAATATTCCAACACACCATTTGTGATTATTTTGCGAGAGGAAGGTCAAGCCGGTTTCAGGGAAATGGAAATGAAATAATTCAGCAAACATTGTTGTGGTCAGGATGCATGTAAATGTATCAAAGAGGAGACCAGAGACTAAGGTTAATCTGCTATGACTGTTGAAATTCCCATTATATGCCAGTTGAATGAAGAATTGCGATGGAATGAACCATGCTGCTCATCCCAACTCTTTTATTTCCGAGCAGTGGTGTGAATTATAAATCCTTTTGTCAACGTACAAACGCATGAATGCAAGCGACACTTCAAGGTTTATTTTTTTGAAATAGCGCACTGTCGAACAAACACGTAGAATGAATACATCATAAACCTGCTTGAGCTTAAGATAGCACAGGACAGGTGTGGGTGTCTGTATGTGTATGTATACACATACATATATATATATATATAAATAAATGTGCATACACTGTATTTTATATGTTTCAAAGTAAACCCTTTGAGAAATATTGGAGAATTTTAAAGCTTTGGGAGGCAACTGAGTTGCCTTTTACAGTGAATTAAAATCAGCTGTATACAGAGAGATGAGATGCTCATCACAGTCTCATCCATGAGCAAACTCACTGGCAAACATTGACAGCCTCTCCCCATGGCCTCACTCATATTAGACAAACTCTGTCAGAAAAAAAAGGAGTGTGCTTCACATAAATCCTGTTGATTAAACTGAGTCATATAATGTGAGACGGTATTATGCATAAACACCGATATGAATGATAAGCAGGAGATATGAGCCTTTCCAGCCGTAAAGGCATCTGCCGGGGTTCAACCTATGGGTTCTCCCCGTACACAAATTCCCGAGTCTTGTGTACTCTGTTCGCATATTTCAAGCTCAGTTTGAGAGCGCGCCTCACAAAAGTTCAGTGGAGGCGTAAAGAAATAAGATTTAATAATCTCACTCAAGTATATTACAGCAGAAGTGTTCATAGTATTCCTGATACCGATGTCATGCTTAGAATAAATAGGATTATCTGGCATGAAGTGCTTTTGACATGTCATTGTAGTCCCAGAAAAAAGTTAAACCAAGTAATAAACAAACGTTTACCTCAAAAATTATATAAATTGGATGGATTGTGGATGTAATCACTGACCTGTCCGTCAAAGAAGACATGGGTACAGTTGCCTTGTCTCAGTCTTGTCCATGTCAGTGTTTATCAGAATGTCCACGTGTGAGTCAGAAACATCATGAAATGTCTGAAAATATAACGGGTGCAAAATGTCAGGGGAAATAGCCCAGTGTTACAGGAAGCTATGCCATTTCCATAAATGTTTAATTGATTGTAGTCCTTTGTTGAGGTAGACATTTGCACAATGCATGGGGGTTCACGCCGAGCAGGATATTGAAATATTGAAGTAAAATAATAATCTTGATCCATCTGCAGCTTAATTGTCAGAAAATGGCTGATAATGGCCTTTTATTTAGCGCGATTATCCGGCGTTGGCTCAAACCGGCAGGGAGAAATGAAAGTTGTAATTGGAAGTTGTCAGCGAGCAGAGTCGTCTACTTGGTGTGTATGTAATCATACTTTCCCAGATGTGATTAAGCAGCTGACAAAAAACCCTGAATAGTTAACAGCAGAATACCTGCCATGGCCACTGTGATAGCTTTAATTGTTTTCATATGGCCATCCATTAGTGCACGTGTGGTTGATTAAGTCATATGTCAGCAGTGAGCTGCCGGCTGAATTACTCTGGAGTTGTCAGGCCAGAGGGAGGCTCGAGCAGGGACGGAGTGATGCTAGTCACTCTCCTCTCCTCTCCATGCAGCCACCTCCACACCCAGCCCACGAACCACCTCGCCGTCAGGTTCAACCATCTTTGCTGGAGCAGCTGCGGTCGCTGTGGCCGTCACCGGATTCGCAATTCTCTCCCTTTATTTACACGCCATCGCCCCGGCTCCACGTCACGTATGAGTGGTGTGGTCGCGCCATCACGCCTGACCCCGGGGGCAGAGGCTGTCTCCACTGATCCAAGCTTACCCCGCTCGTCATGTAACACACAGTGCAACAGCAGAGGACTCACAGGCCACCATGCCAATCTCCTTTAAGGAATGAAAGAACCACATAGCGTTTAACGGATGTTAAAGATGTTCCTTCCTCTAATAATAATAATAATATATAAATATATAAGAAGATTTCAAAATATGCCTATCATTCACATTTGTGAATTCCTGGCCTCTTATCATCTTATCCTCCAGTATAACATTGTAGTGTAGCCTAGATTAGTGGAAATACACAGCACCTTTATATAGCCGTCGTGTGGATGTTGACTACTTTTGTCTCAGCAGACGGCCACGTAAGATGCGCCGCTCACAAGCAAACGTATTACCAAACCAAAAAGCTGCTGGAGGTGTCATGTAAATACCTAACCACAGTTAAAGTAATAGCCTATAAAGTGATCTTTAAGTGGAGTTTTAAGCACCCCCATAATGGCTTTGGCTGCCTTTTAGCAGAAGATGTGACTCCCCCAGAGTAGTGATTATGAGTCACGGATGAAGAGGTCTTGTGTGTAGGTCAGCCTGTAAGCCTCACTTTCACCTGCCAATCTTTACTTTCCTCAATACTCTGAGAGCCTTGTTCTTTTTACTGTTAACTGTCTTACAGCGGGTGGTATCTGGTAAATTATGTCTACAAAACACTTTGACAAAACTTGGGTATGCCCTCGTGGAATTCCTCCTGTGGAGAAAAGCCTCTAAAACCCGGAGACAGACAGACAGAAATTAAAAGAAAAATAAACAGATTTTTTTTTGTTTTGTCTGTTGTAATGCAGTCAGAGGGAGTTACTGTGTACATACTGTAGGTGGCCATAAGGATTTTTTCCAATAATGCTTGGGGGGGAATAGAAAAAAATTCCTGCCACTGCTCTGGCTGTTTTCTCCCCCCACCTCCTACATTACAGGAGGACACTGATGCATGGTGTTCTTGAATTTTGTATTATGTGAGAGGTCTGGGGGCGACTTTCAGGAAGTGTTCTTAATTTCACAGGGTTAAGGAACAGCAGATTCACTGGGAATACAGATCACTTAGCACAAGTCGGTGACCGCCCTGAAGTTGGCGAGCTCTCTCCCGATTTGTTAACCACATCCTTGGGGCCGCTGAACCGTTGAGACTGCCAAGGTGAACGTGCAAGTCCCAGAAGGAGGCTCTGCTGTCATAGATCAGTGAAACAGTGATTCAGCTTCCACTGTGTGTTGGTGCAAGTTCACTTGTGCATGTTCTTTTAGTGTATTAACCCTTGCAGGGCGTGTGCACATGTGTGTGTGTGTGTGTGTGTGTGTGTGTGAATCATGTTCTGCCCGTGTGAAAGCCTCTCCAGCCCCGAGGTCCACAAGTCTTCAGGCCTCATGATCAAAGCAGGGTTGTCTGAACTGTGCCATAGCAGATGTCTACATCAAATGTCGAGAGATAGAAATGTCAGAAAAGGCTGGCTTCTGTACGCTCTTATAAGATGAAGCCATAGTGTATATAATGTTTAATTAGGGGACGGATTTGTTTCTCGGAAAATGAAAAACGAGATGAACGCAATATGAGACGCAAGAGAAGGGATTTTTTTTTCTACTCCCCCAAAACCATAGACATCTAAGACAAACAACAGTGAGTTAAGCCACTGGATAGATTGTACCAGAATCCACCCATTATTTGCCCAAACTAGGAATTGTACATGTATCAATGATAATCCAATAATCATGCTGCTCCTAAGCTTTTAATTTGATTAAGTGTGTGAAAATTGAGGGCAGAGAGTCTCTTGGAGGATAACATCACAGACAGCATCTCCTAATTAGTGCTGTAAATTTACATATGGATTCCTGTTTAATGTTTAACCAGTGTTTAATCCACCCAGCTCTGTGATGTCTGCAGTCGGAAACACGCGCGTCTGTCACACGTGGCGTGATTATTCCAAATACGCTCGGGCTGCTTTTGATGAATCGGTGACAATTACGGCAGAGTTCATACATTTAGATTTGGGGAAGCGTTTTAGTCATGCCGGACAAAACAGTCTCCCGTTTCCTGGAGGAATTGAACAGACCGCTGCCTTTAGCGGGCTTTCAGCCGGGGGTGCACACTGGCTAGATTAACAGCCGACAATCATTATCTCCATTATTGTCTTTTTACAGCGCGGAGCGTTCCCTATTGAAATCGATCATCTTCTCCCTTGTGCTGTGCTGAAGAATGGCAGATTAAAGTGATCATGTAGTTCATTTTAGAATAAAGATAATTAAGCTGCCGGACATCTTTTTTTTTTTTGTCCATTTCTGCAAGCGGATCTATTGACTCAAGTCGTATCTGACAGTTGTGCTACAATATTTATTGGAAAGCGACCGACACCACACAATGCACTGTTCAATTTACAGACATGGTGCGAGCTTACACATCAGTCAATCAATACTTTTGGATTAAGTGTTACTGGTGAGTTATATGAGGTAATATAGAGGTGAGAGATTTTTTTATTACTGTATGTAACCTATAAAGTTTCTTTCCTCCGCTTTTCTTTTTATTTACTTTAATCCTCACCTCCCTCATTGTTTGTTTTTCTCAAAGCCTTATTTTCCTTCCATTTTTAATAAGCTGAACCAAGCCATTTTCACTTTTTACAGGCGGTTTCACTCTTTCGGCTCCGAATAAATGGCGACTTTATTTCCATGAAATTCTCAAATGACACAGATTTTACTTTTGCATAAAGGCATGAAGAATGTGCCTAATATCGGCGGCATTCATCTGCTAAGTGGACATTTGCATGGGTGCGAGGGGAAGGGGAGAGGGAGAGAGCCGCCGGCCTCCCGGGGTGACAGCAGTGCAGGGGGATGACATGTGACAGCTGTGACAGTACTGAAGGGGGGGTGGGCAGGCGACTTGCTGCGCCCCCTGATCCAATTACGCCACACGGCCCCCTGTCAGACCCAGCAGCTTGACTCCAGCCACTCTGAGGACAGTATTGATCTCTTGTCAGGAGGACCAGTTGCCCTCCCTTACAATCCAGCACCGTGGAACACCACCATCACGCCCCCACTTACACCCGCCATCCGAGCTGCTATCCACTCTCCTGCCAACCAGCCTCTTTAAATGACTGGTAAAATCGGGTTATGGCATTCAGGTAGGGAGAGAGAGGAGGAGGTCAGTGGGGCTATGTGCTAAATACTCCCATAGCTAGTGAGGGAGAGAGTGCGCAGCATCCTGGGAGCGCTGGTCCGTCCAGCTCCCGGCCCGCCGATACACTTACAGTACTTGGCTAATGGTGTGTGAGGATGCTGCCTCTCCTGGCTTGTATGAAAGTGTTTGATTTGAGATGATGAAAAGGCCATTGCAATTAGCAGGCCCTGGTTCGTTTTTTTTGCCGGGGCCGGGACGGTTGAGACAGTGGCAGCTGCCAATAACTTCAGCGAACGGAGAACAGACAATTAGGCCGGGGCCTGTTACCACTGCAAGTCCCACATCTCCAGACCTTTGCAACGGCCCTACCTCCGAGCACCTGCAGGTCAATAGGCAATGATATTGTGTGGAGCAACAGCTTGGTGCAGAGGTTAATCAAACCACAGCCACACACATCACTGGAGTTCAGCTTATTATTCTTGCCACAAAGGCCAAGAGCAGGAGGGGAGGAGAGAGAGGGAATAGCCACCTCTTTTATTTTTTTTGCATCACTGGGGGATGATGTGAAATTCTCATCAAACATGTAGAGAGATGATCACAGCTTTAAAAAACAAAAAATATAAACATTTTGATAAGGATGATTTAATTTTCTTTCAATTTGCACATCTGCATCCTGATTATGGAGCTCCATGGAGCCTCTATACAATAGCCTCTTGAGGTGATATTTTCTATCATAAATGGGTTTATTGTGAATTATTTTGTGTGCACAAACACACAAACTCAAATTAATCTCATGCCTTTATTCCTGTGGTGAAAAGATGAATACCCTAAAAACATTGTGTGTGAACAAGATAATTACTTGTGCGCACAAGATCATTTTCCTGCTATCTTGTTAATTATCCCTTGGTAGGATTTTAGCGGCTTTACAAAACTCACTGTCTCGAATCCAAAAATCTGTCATATTGTTGACGTTACCATCCACAGTAAGCCGTGCTATTGACAGTCCATTGAAGTACAGAAAACGTTGGGTATACGGCAAATCACTGTGATCAAGTGATGCTGTGTGTGTATAGCACCATGAAATTGGGCACAATCTGGAAAGAAGCTCATAGTCACTTTCATGGTACATGCAATGTGTATCCAATGCCGAGTGTGAACATTACCCTGCCCAGTCATGCATTCAGTTGTGACACCAAAGAGGTTTGGTCAGAGGTTATGCAGAGGTAGAGTATCTGTGTCTTGCTGGTTAAACGAAATAAACAAGGCCTTTCTGCAGAGATATAGATTCCATATCTGCTGCATATGCATGCCCATCCCTGTCTGTTCAGCTGTCAGGTTTCTTTATCTGCAGTAAGTGTCTATATCACAGCGCTCTCTTTGTGGAAAAACAACAATCAGTGTTCCTATTTCTTGGTTGGGCCTTTGTCAGCTTAATAACTACAGTCAGATGCAGCTTTAAATTAATCACTTCTCAGGACAAAGCGCGCCGGGCCTGCTTTCAAAAGCAGATTATTCAAATGAACACATTTAAGAAAAATACGCATTGTTTTCTTCAGAGTGTCAACAGACTTCTTGACAAATGATAAACCAATGCCATTAGATAATCGATAAATCAGTTTTTTATTTCGGGGCCGTTGGACGAGAACAAGAGAAGGAGCCCGGTCTTCTACGGAGCTAGCTCTTCAAAGAAGACTTTTCAATTTCAGCATCCAATTTCCACGTTTCCCTCTAATGCAATACTTGCGTAGTGAGCAAAAATAGGCTGTGTCTGCACCAGTGGGTTGTGATGGGCTGTTGTGTTACTGCCAGGCTTGTGTGTTGCCGTTCTGAGCAAAGTAATCATTCATGTAATTAATCTCAAGAAAATTTGTGAGCAAAGTAACCCCGGCCTGTCGCAGTAACACCAAGTCGCTCCTCTGTGATATTTCACTTAATTCATTGTGGGACAGAGCAAGGCATACTGGCACACTGCTTCTTTGTACTGTGACATAAATCAAGAGTGGGTTGTCAAGGAAGTGTTGTGTAGGAGAGAGTTGTCTGGCAATTTTACCATCCGTCCATCCATTATCTCACCTGCTTTATACCGTAACAGTGTGGGGGTCTGCTAGAGATAATACCAGCCTGCTTAGGGTGAGCCACCCAACAGTTTTACGATGATATTCTAGGATGATGTAGGCAGAGGGCACAAAGCAGTGTTTGTGGTCTTACTTTTGTGGTTCAAAACTTGCCTCACTTGATTTTCTGTAACACAAAACAGAGACCAAGATACAAGGTAATGTACAGAGTAACATACTGAGGAATTTAAGGGACTAGCTGCAGAAGTTGCTTTTGCTCAACAACAGGGGCAATTCTAGGCTCAGAGGTATAAAGGGATGCTGATAATTTTTGCTGTTAAAATGTTACATTTCAACCAAGTTCTGTGTGGTTTTGACACTTTTCTAGCTTGTTTTGCACCCACCCATGGGCTAGAAATGCCTACACTTACTGATAAGGTGATTGTTTGGTATGTTCCTGCTTGAACGCTCTGTCCCTCTCCATCTTCGAGAAGCCCTTGATGACCCAACTCTTCTAAAAGCATCTCCATTTATTTTCCTCAACCTAAGACTACCTGCCGTCTTCCTTGTCCTTGCACTTCTACCATTTTTGCCTCTTAACTAGTGTACTTACACTACTGCAGTTACATCCCCTGGTGGTGTTATGCGAAGGTTTATAATGTGATGCAGTTTGAATGCATCTTCTCTCAACGCTCTGATAAACGAATGGAAAATAATTGTTGATCACTTTCATCTGATTTTTGTAACACTCTTAAGCTCCCATTTGCGAAGCAACTCCCTTTAAATATTTCAATCCGAGTGGAAACCTCAGGAGCGATTGTCCCACGTATAACGACTATAACGACGTCAAGAGACAGATCAGTGCGGCGCAGACCAAATTGGGACACGGCCTCTCCCTTGCGGAGAGCGCAATTATGAGTGTTTTTAGACAACCCAGTGACATGTCATCTGCGAACCAACACAGCACTCGCACTTCTAAACCAAAGATATTTGTCACACCTACTGTAATGCACCATCAAGTCGCTGAAGCATTGGGTCCTCCAGAGGGGCCCAGGAGGGGAATCAAGGAATCTGTCGAATTAATACACGCAGCGAAGATTCCTCCTGTCATCTCAGCTCTCTTTTACCACTGGCTTTTAAAAGCCATTTAAGGGCAGCAAAGAGAGCAGGACAGACAAGCTTGACAGCGACTCTTGAAAGAGCATCTGTCTCCTTTAACACTTAAATAAACTATGATACCACATGAACTTAAATTTTAATTAATGAATTGATTTATTCTGTCAGTGACAAAGGCAAATTGTTTCAAAAGATGCCAGGAGCAATGTACATACTTCCTTATACGTGTAGCATCTCTGGCTTTACATCACTCTGTGTAAACCGTCGGTTGATAAGACGAGTGCTTTAAATGGGAGAGCATCTTGTGTAGGTGTTGGAAAATGTTTAACACCTAAGACATGGGGTGATTCATGACATCACTGCTGCTGCTCAAGCTTTTTTGTGGAGAGCAAAATGAAACCATAGATAAGAAACTCCATGTGGATGAATAAGCTGATGATGTCTGCTTCTGTCCTCTCCAAGCCTAATGTTTTTATTCCCTCCAAAAACAGCTGTTTAATTTCAACTCCTTGGTTAAGGAAAGATATAATACTCGTAGGTCGGACATATTTGCCGCTTTGAATATAATAAGATATTAAAAAGTAAATTTATCTCTGATGGGGGGAAAAAAAAACACCTACAGTTATTCCGTCTTCTCTGGCTGCTGTAAACTACCTTACAATTGTTCATTAATGATTCCCAGTAAATTCCTTAAAATGGTAATTTGTCATCCTGTCACTTCATTTGTGACCTAAAATTCCTCACTAGAGGCATCATCAAATAAATTAATCACTACCCAGGATCCATCTCTCCCTTGTGCGTGCTATTATACCCGGCTCTCTTGTGTTTCTCTTCATTTACATATATTTAATGGCCCAGTTGTGCTTGGCTGTGCCAGGCGACTTGTGCAGCTCGTGTCAGGTGAAATATTCTGACTGCCACAGTCTTGAACATCGTGGAGCATGTCTTGTTCATTTTCCTTGAATACCACGAGCACAGGAGAATTGTAAAATAAAAAGTGCACATTTTGCAAGTTCCTAGTCTGGGAACGATGCTAAAGAGATGGCACACTTTTAAGAAACACTGGAGACTAATTTTTTTCTCTCTCTCTCTTATTAAAACTTGCTTTAAAATTGCTCATAGCAAAATGAGGAAAATTAGATACACTAAGTTGTCCACACAATTTGGTTTGATTTAATTGTATCTCATTACTGCACATGTGTACAGTACATTACCCACCAGACAGATCGCTTTGTTGGCTTCCCCAGGGGAATTATGATGTTGAGTGTGAAGCTATGACCGGGCACGAGACTGAACCCAGAAAATAAAAACCTCACTGCACAAGCGATCTAAGCAACGCTGACAATCGGCTTGTTTTGTCTTGGAGTGTGTTAAGCAGCACATGCAGAACATCGACCTCTCTTAGAAAACATAAAAATAGGTTGTGATTTTTAGAAACACTTAAGAAAGATCCACTTGTCACATTAATCCACATTTAGGTTGAAATAGTCTTGCCATATCTCCATATTGAGTTATATTGTGTTTTGTCCATATGTAGTACAGCTGAGCACTTCTATTATTTTGGGTTTGGTCCAAGGTGAACATGTGCTGAAAGACCTCCAGCGTGTCCCAGTACCATCGCTGTCTGTTTAAAAACATAATAATTGGTGTTTCAAAACGCTTTTTGTAGCAACGGATGCAAATGAATTACATTGTTTTCCCCATTTTTTTTGTATTTGGCACGTTAAAAAAAAAAAAGAAAAAAAAGCATCCCAATTATTTTTATGAGCTGAGAGCATGTCATGTTTGAACTTCCATCCTCATTAAGGGTCCCTAACACCAGAGGACATGTGAATGTGCTAGAAGCATTACCAGAGAAAACAACAACCCCGCTCCGTCTAAGAATCCTCTCACATCCCGCCACCCTGTTAGAACCTCACCGCCAGTCTCAAATGAAATTAACATAATTAAGAATTAACGTGCATTAATTGTTGCGCTTAATGCAAACTGAATGTGTCACTTGCTGCGGAGGAGCTGCTAAATGCTTTGTCACCTCCCGCTCAGGGGAACGGAGGAGGGTAGGGGGAGGGGGGGAGGAGCCGTTGGTACAGTGAGCAGGAAGTGCCTTCAGTGACGGACAGATAAACAAACAGCCCTCCAGCTACGACATGTATGCTCGCCAGTTAAAGGAGGCATGGAGCGGTGTATTGATCAAGGGAGTTTGTGATGTTGGAAGGACGGATTTATGACAAAGGACATGGGGACGGCGGATATAAGAAGTGCAGATTGGTTTAACCATGGCTCAACCTGGCAATAAAGTCTGGCATTTGGAGAGAGCTGATGCAGGGGGTTATTCGGCAGTGCCACTTCGGGTGCTTGGAGGAGCTGTCCTTTTTGCTTTTACTTTGTGGTCTGTCAGATGGAGGGACCATCAAAGGAGATCAAACAGCTGTTTTTGAAAACCTCAGAAAAATGTGCCGAGCACATGGTATATCACTGTAGGATCAGTACGATTTTTTAAGAATTTGAACATTTCTGGTTTCAAATATCTTACATTAAGCATAGAGTTAATGTTAGAGTAAATTACTCTCGCTATAGGCTTTAAGACCTTCTTTAGATGAAATGCTGGAATGAACAGAATAAAAACATGTTTTTTTTTCTAATTCATTGATTTGCTAATTTATTAAACATGACTCTTAATTGATTATATGTATTGTCTACAAACTGTAGTAAAAATGATCATTGCAAGAAAGCCTAAGCAATCTTGTCAAATTTTACAATAGTCAAAAACACAAGGATGTTCAATTTCAAAGGATTCAAATGAGAGTAGGACCAAAACATTATACAGGCTTAAAGTGGTAAATATCCCTATCCCACTCCTATATCTGTAACATGATGGTGATCTGAGGATGCTATCAGATGGTTGCCGTCGAGACCTCACCACTTGAATTTAATAATCCTACACTTCATTTTGGTCCATTTACGCATGTCCAGATGACAATAGGAGCAAGTCGTCAGCAAAGAGCAGAGACTAGCTCCTAATTCCTCTGAACCTGGCAGCTTCCACCACTTGGCTTCATCTAGACATTTTGGCCATAAAACCTATGAACAGAACTGGTGACAAAAGGCATCCTTTGTGGCTACTGGTTTGACTTATGGCTAACCAGACGCTGAAAATACAGTGATCAAGCAGTCAATATCCGTTCTATATTTCCGAAGCGTTGCATAAAGGATACAGTAAGATTTCAAGGTTTCTCTGAATCCACAAAACCTATGGTGACTGATTGTCCGGGATGAAACAACTGCATTGCAGACGATAACAGCTGGCCTCTTCTCCTCTCCAGTACAAATCACTAGAAGTTTTTTATTACAAAATCAAAATGTAGCGCAACTCAAACACTGTATAAATACCATATTGTGGTGCATTGTTTTATGCGTGACTTTATCTTTCCTTCTGTACCTAGATTATCATGTTATCCTTTTTTTCAACTTGTAATCCCATTGTTCCATTGAGTACTTTCACAACTGCTGATTTTCTTTCCCCCCTTCTCCTCAAGTGGACTGCTTTGGCTGTTTTCCCTTTTTTTTCTGAAAGGAGCAGAGCATTACATTTACAAAGAGCTGGGAAGGTTTTCCACATTAATCTAGATTTAATATTCGTTTCAAAATACGTTTTCCCTATTAATTAAAAGTAAACCATGTATTGTATGGTACATTATCCCCCTAACGGCCCCATGTGGAGATTATGAAGTGGAAAACTAATGGTGTAGACTTTAGCATTTGGGTTTTGCCTGAGTCATTTACATATCTGTAAGGGGATGTCGATGTATGTGCAAATAAGCAGAACTCTGTGTGTCCCGTGCTTCCTCTGCCGCCACCCCAACCCCCCTGGTTTTACAGAGGAAGTCAAAGAAGAAGTGTTGCCTCTCTCCCCTCAGCTAGAGAAGGTAATGAGATTCTGTGCACCCTCTATTACGAGGAGGATGAGAAATCTGATTATTAAGGAGAGGCATGTGGCAGTAAGAAAAATCTGTTTGTTTTTTTTTTTTCCTTATTGTATCACCCCAAGAAACAAAGGTGACCCCCATGTTCCGTTCATTAAATCTTGCCTCCTCTAATTTATCAAGGTAAAGTATCACAGTTTCTGCTGAGGTAATCAGAAACGGGCAAACTTGTTAGGTGTGCCTCAAAAGGACACATCGCAAGGATTTGGATATCACTACACACTGAGTGGGGCCTAATTCATGCTTCCCACTGAACAAGAAATGCTTTATGGACATTATCATTAGTATATGTTGTTGTTGTGTTTTCGTACAGGAAAGTTCAGGACAATGAAGATGAATTATGACCCCATATAGTTCAAGTGTAATTATTCCAAGGACACAGGAGTTGCTGCAGGTGTGTGATTTCAGATATAAATATCACAGAAAACACAATTTGTGCTGCGTATATTTTCGAGCCCCTAGTTATCATTAGCCATACGGTAGAAAAGAATCACACGTATATCACATGACATGACTTAGAAACTCTGTGAGGGAACAATAGAGAGGATGAAATAAAGAAACTTTATTGACCCCTCAGGGGAAATTCAGCTTCCAGGGTGCAAATGCGCATCAACTGCGCGATATCCCACATCGCATAGCAAGATATTAGTACATAATACATAGGATCTATGTATCTGTGCAATAATGATCATAACGAGAAACCATCTGTGCAAAATTTCATTTTCACAATATGCCCCCCCCCCTCCGTCCCTGACATAAACAGGAAGGGAGTCTCCCCTTTCCCCCCCTGTGCTCTGGGAGTTGTTAGGAGCTATTTGGAGCTCCTTGGTGTGAGGGCTTTTGCCCAGAGAGATGTGAGAAATGTCCCACACATCAGCGCGCTGAGTCACTGCTGTACGCCTAACCAGCCACGACTCGTGCCCGTCCCTCCTCCCAAATGTCACATGAGCTCATGTCAACCAACACTTGTGGCGAAGACGCCGCTGCGCAGGAAGCAAATTAAAACAGCTCGGCTTACACAACATGCATGTGTTTGTTGAGAAAACAGGGTATAAAAGTGGAGGCAATTTTCAACGATCCCTCACAGGTGTAAAAATATTTTGTTTACGACAATAGAAAAAAGAAATAGGGGGGGGTTGTACTGTTGGTGCTGGCAATAATTGGTTGTCCTAACTTTCTAATCTGTAATAAACTCTGTCTAATAGGCGTACTTTAATCCTATTGTGAGCTGCTTAGGCGCATGAGTTCCGCAAGCGGCGGTGAGAAATTGGTATTTATTACAGAGCTGGTAATCACACCAGCAACCTGTCTCTGCAGGTCTTTGCCTTCTGACTGAGGCCATGATGTGCACAGCAGGCTCACAAAGCTGCACTGCCGGTTCAAATGACCCAGCTTAGCTAGTGCGGCTGCCGTGACCCTGGCATGACAAAAACCCCCTGTGTAATTAATATGCGCGGTGAAATGCTCCCTGCCCGGCCGCTGAAGTGATTGGAATCACGCGCGGGGAACGGCGTAATCGTGGATTCTGCATGGTGAACATTTTAGTCACTTTGCATCTGATTGCAAGCAAGTTTCCTTTTCATTTTTTTTCTCTTCCCCCCTCTGCCTTTTAACGTCCTTTAAAATTAAGATGAGGACTTTCTCTTCAAAGATGCAAATTAATCTTTAAAACTGGACATTTCCTAACATGGGGAGCTCAGTGGGGTGACACCACAGCCCACCGAGTTCATTTTAATCCCTATAAGGGCAATTATACTTTCAAATGATATCCTGAAGTTAAATCTTGTTCACACTTAATTAATTTAAACACTGCATTTTGGGCATGAAAGTCTCCTTGTCCTTCTCAAGACAAAACAGTTGTTTAATAGGCTACAGTAGCCTGGCTGATAAGGATACGAACGCTTTGTGCTGTTTATTAATTATGTACTCTTTTTATTTGCCCGTTTCCATTTGTACGAGTGTGGGGAGAGGATATTCAGATAAGAAAATGATCACAGAGAAATGCACTCCGATGACATTTCTTTGTCTCCTCTTGCTTAACTGATGGGATCTCGTGAGCTTGGAGGGAAAATAGTCAAATCAAAGGGGAGGTTTCTGCAAACATAAATATCACACTGCAAAGCTTTACTAAAAATCTACATTTTTCTGTTTTGGGGCATAAAAAAAATATTTGTCTGTGTTTGGATTTTGACAGCCCCGGTATGTAAACTAGAATGCTGACAGCCACAGTATATGCAGAAATGCTGTTGCTGTATATTTGTCTTTTCTAAATGTTGAGTTAATTAATGATATGTGTGTGCCATTGTTTCTCATTTTTATAATGAATGCATTACTGTACTGTCACTGAGTCCATTTTGACAAATAGGTGGGTGGATGGATATAAAAAAACATACATTGGTGGCTGCCAAGGGGTTAGATTTTGAATTAATTGAGGGAAATGAATTCAGTGGTAATAGGCCCTGACAGCAGACTGTGGCAATTGTGATGGCAATGATTGATGGTTGATGCACACACAGGCTTATGACAAATAATGCTTGTTTTGCTCCCGGTGTATTTTAAATCCTACTTGTGTGTTCATTAAAAATAAATACATCAAGTGAGAAATAAATAATTTGAGTAAAGTTAACAAGGGAATGAAATTGTATGAAAAAAAAAAAAGGATATTTCTTTTCCGGGAGTCAGATGCCGTTGTTACTGAGAGGGAAGAAGTGTGCAGTACTTTCTGGGAGGTGGACCAGGCCACCTCCATCTCTGACCCACATGAGAGAGGGAGCCCTATCACAGCTCCCATCACGCTCCTGTAGTCAGAGCCTTCTGACAGTGGCGTAATGCTGATCAGATAGCCGTGTGGAGTCATTGCTTACATGTGTCACAACCGCCGTCCATGATCATGTCAGAGTCATGCTGGGCGCCAGAGCCAGGCTCAGGGCTCAGTGGACCCGCTTGGTTTTGCAGCTGACATTTCCCCAGCATGACCGGGTGGAGCAGAGCTCTGCAGCCGCAACCCCGGCTAATGCAGCTCTCTCCTGGGCCCCGCAGCACAGTGCTGGCAGCTGGGATGTGGGGGCACAGGTGCTGCCAGTCCCTGTTAGCTTTACAGTACCTCCCGGTGAGTCACAAACAATCCCAGCGTGTGTCGGCTCTGATACCTCCGCTTATTAAAAGTCTAATGAATAAACAAGTCCTGCGAGTGCATGATGACGGAGGTGATAGTGCAGGAAACTTGGACTCCCTCAGACCGTCTCCGACCGCTTCCAGTTCCATTCAGTTCCCTTCAGACAACTTTATCTGCGTGCGCGGGGAGCGAGTCAAGGTGCATCTAGCATCCAGAAAAGTACGAATAAAATACGCATAAAAAGATACAAAAGAGGGCGTGCGAGTGGTTAGCACTGTTTCCTCGCAGCAAGAAAGTCCTCGGATTAACTCCCAGTCGGACCGAGGACCATGGTTTGCACCTTCTCCCTGTGTCTACCTGCATATAATCTGCATGTTTAGGGCAACTGGAGACTCTAAGATGAATCCCCATGTGTGATGTGAGACTGAATCGTGTGTGTGATCACTGGGTCTGTTTTGTTTGGTGCTCTTTGTTTTTTGCATTGCGTGATGCATGATGTAAAAACAAAGATGTGTTTTACATTGTTTCTCTTTATGGTCACTTGTCCTTGTGGTTTGTTAGATGATTATGTATGTTCTGTTATAGCCTGTGTTTTTATTGTATGGCCAGGTCTTTAATGAGAGGTTGATCTGATTGATCTGATTCAGTGAAGGTAAAAATAAAAAAATAAATAAACAGTAAGTGTGTGTATCTTGAGTTGGTCCAGGGTGTATTCACTGCCGTTTCCTTAACAGATGGATTAAAGAGAGACAGTAGACACACTTTTATATGTTTTTATTAAAGACGTGTAATACAGTAGTGAGTTTAGTGGAAATGGGAAGAAAAATCTAGGTCTCAAATGTGCAGCTAGTATTCACATAGATTGGATCACATTTTTTTCCTGTGACAAAAGCAACAAATAGAAAGATTTCATTTTGATTAAACTCAGTCTTGAATGTTAGTGGCTGCGATACGAGGAAAAATAACCGAGACTTTGTTCTTCTGTAATTGATAGAGTTAAACAGGCGACTTCGGACACACGGTTGTTCAACCTGATTGATTTATTGGTTCTTTGGGCTGGACACGATTATCTCGTGGCTCTTGGGATCCCCCGCTTCCCAAACAGGACTAGGTCCTGCCATACACTCATGACAGCTAAATTGTTTCACTCAAGAGGTTGTCCTCTTGTCCCCCTTACCTAAGACACTTGTTACTGCAGAGATGTGGTATAATTGTACCCAGAGGAACTTGTAAGCCTGTAATGTGGGCCTCCTTTTCTTCGAGAGCACGGTCCTTTGTGGCACCTAAAACTGGGCGGAGGAGGAGGAGGAGGAGGAGGAGGAGGAGGAGGAGGAGGAGGAGGAGGAAGAAGGAGAAGAGGGTAGGATATGTATTCCCTCTTTGTTCCAGGCAATATTGGCTCATGGTTTTTATAAAGTAGAGCATTGTATATAATCACTTAAAACCTCTGGAGCCTTTTCCTCACGAGGTGAATCGTGCCGAGTTAATTGTATTAACGCTAACAAGAAACATATGTCATGTGCATGATAAATGTTTTGTGGTGTGGGAAAAATAAAAAGCAAATCTTGTTGGAGTTCTAAGTAAAAAATTGCATCTGGCTCTCACCACTTGCACTAATACCTTTAGTGGGTGGGAGCGGCACATACCATGCGTATTCTCTCTTTTTTTTTTTTCTAAGTGCAGGTGAACATGTTGTTGAGAGGAGACGAGAAGGAAGGAAGGAATGGCTCGGGTGTCTGCAGAGGTGGTGCTGGGTGGGGGGAGATTACTCACTGACCATTAGTGTGCTCAAGTGCAGTACATCCTCTGGCCTGTCAGCTCCTCGATCTGTGAGGAAATAACTCTATTTCCCAGCCTAGCGAAAATCACCTGCCTCGACGTGGCTTAGAGTACACACTGTTCAGATCCAGTTTTTTCTTTCTTTTTTCCCTCATGCTGAATTTGTGACAAAAGCCTCTTGATAATACCGTTAAGTTAACATGGTGTAATGAGACCCGCAGAAAAAAGTAAAATGCCAAACTTTGTTAATAAAAGTTGTATTGAATGATCATACAATGACAATTTCCAACAGTACACAGTGTACATAGAAATGACATAAAAACAGAATTTATGTGACACAAATCTTGCTGGTTTAATTTCCTCTTCTTAAAAAAGTCTCCTTTTTTTTTACTTCAATAACGCAAACAATGATTATTATTAAAATCTCAAAATCCACTCCAAGAACAATTAACCAGTGTAATAATGTCCCACTGACTCATAAAAGTTATGATTAAAGCACTCAAACCGGATATTTAGTTGACCCAATAACAATCAATGTCACAGTCTTCTTGTTCATTTACCAAATATTCACAAAAATCCAACATGGCTACTTTAAGAGAGTAAAGAGCGTTAGAAAAGTAAAGTAAAACTTCGATTTATTCACAGTGTTGTGGGAGAAACGTTCTTCAATGCACTTTAACAATGTTTGACCACTATATGGTGCTTTAGTGTGTGGAGGCTGTGTGGCGTGGGACATTGTTATGCTAACACATAATTAGCACGCCTGCAGTGTTTTAGCAGCAATAGCTGTCTTTACCCCAGAAACGTCATCGATTCGATCAGAGAGTCGTGGGGAGGGCCGTGGACGGCGTGCTCCTCCCTGCGGCACGCCGCTCCTCACCGACCGTAATTTTCTTTAAGTAACGCTGAGCGGTATAGCGCTAACAAATGAGCCTCTCCACGCCTGCGTTGTTGTGTTAAGAGGTGCAGGGTGTGTGAGGAGAGAGGTGTGTGTCGAGGGGTTTAACCCCTGCTGTTCCTGTCTGTCCACCACCCACCCACCCCCACCGCCCCCCTCCCCTCCCCCGCCTCGCCCCCCACCCCCACCCCCACCCCCACCCAAGCCTCTTCCTCTCTTCTCTCCGCGCCCCGCTCCTGCACAGGGGCCAATACAAACAGCATTATTTATGCTTGGCAAAACACCCCTTAATTACTCATGAACGGGCGCCCGCTCCAGACTCCGCCGGTCCCTACCACCCACCAACAGCCATTAAACACTCCCCAAAAGCTTGCTATTTGATATTAGCACACTTGAGCCTTTGAGAAGAAATTAGAAAATAAAGAAATAAAGCCGGGGAGTGATTTACATATGCACAGCAGCTGATATTTATACTCGCCGGTGCGTCCCTGAAGGGCTTGTCTTATTACCTCTGTCTTCGGGTCCTAGCGCGGAGACCAGGAAGGCGGGCAGGTGATTAATTCTGTACTCAGGAGAAGCCAACAATCCCACAACCGCGAGCAGAGCTGGATTTCTATCGGGCTTTTTGCACGGAGCGCTCAGGCTCTTTACTTTGTGTTTTTTTTTTTTTTCTTTCCGTGGCTGTTCATTTCCATATCCATGTTTATTGTTCTCCATTAGGGGTAGCTTACTCGCGCTTAAGTGATAATGTGCGGAGTATATACAGTGCTTAGACGATTTGTGCGTCAGTGGCGGATTTGCTGTGTACGGGATGAGGATTTACCGACTCTGGGGGGAAAAAATTGTGGCATCTTCACCTGCTTCAGAGCGTCGTTGCTCGTGTCTTTGTACTCAGGGCAAGGCTGGGATCAAAGTACAGTCCATGTCCCCAAAATCACAAATCACTCATACATCTTGAGCCTAAAACGCTGGTTAGACCTCCAGCTAGCCCCTCATAAGTTATACCAGCGAAAACACTGTGTTCAGCTCGGTCTCTAATTACATCATCAGACTCAAACAGTAGAGCCATCAGCTGCTCGCTCGCTGTGTACTATTTAAAATCCCTCTGTCTAATTACTGCTTTAGTCCCATATCCCTCTGACATGGCAGTGATAGATCATTATTTTTCACAGCAATTTGTTATATTCTTTGCAATATAATTGGATCAGATTAATTATTATGATTAATGGATTCTTGGGTTTCTGCATGTAGCCATTAATACTTGGAACCTGCAACACAGCACACATTTAAGGTGCCACAGCTTTGTGAGCTGTAGTGTTCAAACCCTCTGAACCACATACTTCAGGCTTTCTCATTCTGTGTGCGAAGAGGTTGCTTTTGTTCATCCATCCGTCCATCCATCCATCCATCCATCCATCCATCCATCCATCCATCCACCCATCCTAACCCAGTGGTGTCACAGGGTCGTCTATTTCCAGTCAAGCCAGGGAATACAGTCGCCAGTCCATCACAGGCCAAACTGCTCCAGTTATTAAAATGTTTGTTTTTTTGCTTATTCCTGATGTTTGATTATTAAACAGTGTATGAAGAAATCCTCTTAAGATAAATGAACTCTCTGACATTCATTTTTTTCTGCGTAATTACAGTTTCTTGTCATGCAGTAAACAATTAAAACGGAGTAAAAATGGCCTCATCCTGTCATCACATCCACCACACAGCTTTATAGTGATGCGGCCTCCACAGTCGACACCCCTCTGTTTATTGCCGCGGACACGGCCAATCAGTTCAATTTCAAGTTTATAACATGATAGTTTATTAATGAGAAGTGAAACTGTTTTCCCCGACGCCCTAAATCCATATCGAGGGCTGCAATTTAGCCCTCCCAAAAAATACTGTCCGGTTATGGCGGATGGACACTAGTCAATTCCCTGTGCATGGGAATGGCTCATTAACGGGGCGAGGCAAGCGGTGTGCGTTTGTATATGGCTGCCGGTGGTGGATGTGTAGAATGGATTTATGGTGTCACTCAGCCCTGGAGAACGACTAATGAGGGTGCGCAGGCTAGCAGCGTCCGAGTGGGGTAATTCCACCCACCATCCATCCAGCGGAGGGAGGGAGGGGAGGGGAGGGGGGAGGGGGGGTGTAGGGAGGGAGGGAGGGAGGGAGGGAGGGAGGGGGGAGGTTTGTGGAAGGAGGACACATCGCTCATTACGTGAGAGTGTCTCAGGAGCTTTCTTTAATATTTTAATAAATAACATCAGCCCAACAAGAAATTAATGAA
The DNA here is from genome assembly GCA_029224185.1 of Karalla daura. Lineage (NCBI taxonomy): Eukaryota > Metazoa > Chordata > Actinopteri > Chaetodontiformes > Leiognathidae > Karalla > Karalla daura. Next base: position 11,631,661 of record CM055202.1, read on the forward strand.
TAGTATCATTAATAATGAGCCCGAGCCTTGTAGTGATAGGACAGATATTAAATTGAACCACTGTGGGGAGATCTCCTGAGACTCGGGGATTTTTCCAGCAGCAAACAAGGCCAGTGAATGAGGCAGCCGTCCCTCCGTGCCAACAGCTTTTACAACAGGTTGAAAGTAATAAAGGAGGATTTTCCCAGCGATAGAGTTAAGCCCTAGGAAATCTGCTCATGTAGATCGCTATGAAAGGCACAGCCAAATGTGATCCTTAATTAAACTTTAATCAAGATAATGCTGTTTGCAGGAGAAGTAGTTTAGAAAAGGTGTCCCCAGCCCCCTGTTTCCATCCAGTCAACCTCGCCGCTTCATATTGTAGCGGTCACAACCCCACTTATCTGCGCCTTAAACTTGTGTGCGTGTTTGTCTGTTTGTTTTGTTTGTTTTCATTTGCAAAGCCCGGTATTCTTTCTTTGTATGGTTTTGATTCAGGTTTACATTTGTCAGGATTTCTTTCTCTATTTGCTCCCGGCAAGTTTTGCCCTCCAGACTATGCTCAAGGAGCGAGTATTTCTCCACGGGAATTAGCTGGTTTATCACGAGCCCGTTGCACATCAAGTTCTGTTACTCTGTCAAAGTGACTTTTTTTTTTCTTCTTTCTGAACTCTTCGATCCAGTTTCACCTCAGCTTTAAGTGCAGTTTTTAAAGTGCATTGATAATGACAGTTCTTTGTGACATTAGATGATAGAAATATGATAGAGAAATTGTACGTCGCTGATTTGTACCCGACTTATACTGAAATGTCAACTTTATCGAGGTCTGACTGGTCCAGGGCGGTTCAGGCAGCTTCAGCGTAAAGACAACCGATGAGTAATGACATTTGTTTTGCACCTTGAAAATACTATTATTACTAATAGAATAATATAAATGTCTTTTATGGAAATCTGTTAGTAGGAGAAATGCTCAGCAGCTTCATCTTCTTATAATTTATGCCACTTTTTAGCCACTAAGTCTCAGATATGCCTTCTTGTTAACATATTACACAAATGGCTCCGTGGATGCTCAACATCTTATCTTAAAGGTAAAATACATTAATTTACACCGAGCAGATTTGGGTCATGTCACGGTCATTTACATAAAAGTATGCATTATCAAAGCAGGTAAACTACACTATGAGGCAAAGTGCTTACACTTAATCATTGATGTGTTGCCTTATTATATAAATTGTTAGATTATATGCCTGGGAATTTGTAGCATTTTTACTAAGTATTGTTTTCTGCTCCAACAGATTTTTTTTTTCCCCCCACACTGTGAAACTTAACTGTGACTGTTGGCTTTGGTTGATTTGTTTGGGCACAGTTTCTTTGCAACATGTCCAAAGTTGTAATCCATTTATTGGGCTCAGCTTTTCACTCTCAAATCTGCCAGCAAAGTAAAATACCATCCTACATATTTGGTTTTAGGGAAGAGTGAACTAAACAAAAGGTCTTCGGTCAATTCCTGCACTAAGAAGCTTTAAACATTACTAAAATGTATTGTCTGTGTGAAATATTGAAATCTTTTTAAGATGATAAAACAGTAAGTAAGCAGTAAGTGCAGAATTTTCTTCCTGAAATTTGGCTTGTCATTTCTGCTCTCTTCAGACCATATGTCCATACCACGTACAATATTTATTCATTCCCCCGCTGTACAAAAAAATACCAGTATTTTCTTCATAATAAAAAGTGGATTACTGCGAATCACAGGAAAGCATCGCCAGCTGTCACGCAGAAATGAGACCATGCTGGCCAGTGTCTTTGATGATTAAAAAACACATTTAGACATTAATGATTAATTAGCTGATATCTGTTTATGTGCGAGGCAGCAGGGAGTACCGGTCATTATTCACGTCTTTGGAGAAGTTAATGAAAGGTGTTATAGTGGAGTTCGAGTTGAAGTGAAGCATTTTAATGCTTAAATAAATGTTCAACAGGTGGAGGGAGCACTTGGAATAGCAAAACAGTAGGGAACAATAGTAGATGCCTTACGTTTTGTGCTTCTTAAGTTACAGATTTTAGTACATTTGCGCAATATGCATAATCTGCACATTAAGGCATAATGTGCAACATAATGTGGCGTAAATTCCCAGCGTAAACTTGTGGGTCACAGAGACCTTGAAGGGATGCTCTCGGGCTGTAGTTTGCGTAAGGAAAAAGGGACGCTGATAGTCCGGAGGTAAAGATGCTGCCGTCCCGCAACACCTGAAGAATTAGCAGCAGGGTTTGAGTGATTACAGCCGCGCCGCTGCTTGTTTGGTTGCCTCCTCTAAAAGCAATGCTCAGCAGAACATGGCCTGTTCTCCTTCACGTTGTGCTCTCTGCATGAGTAATTGCATCCTTGATTTCTGAGGTGCCGTTGTGTAGCTCCCACAGTAGAAGAACTCAAAAGATTGATGGAGGTTCCTGCAGTATAAAGAAATCTTTTTTTTTTTGTAAAATAACCAAATTTTACAAATGTGTTCCCGGGACAATGACCCCTGGCGCCAGAAGCAGTGAGGAGGGAATCAGGTCCTCGTTTTTATTATTTCCTCACCTCTGAAATGTGATAACGTGAGAATACGTGTGTATCGTGTGCTCTATAAAGACCGACTGCCTTTAGTCGCAGTAGCCTCTGCAACTCTCCCAGAATACTGTAGGAGGTGGACCAGACAAAGACAAATCACGAGCCCTCCGATTTCCATACCGCTGTACATCTTTTAATCATAACGACCAAACAATGAACAACACTGGGCCTGTGGCACCGGGTGAGCGCAGGCAGCGAGGCTCTGCTGCTCTCCTCCCTCCACGCTGCCGGTGGAATGACTAATGCACACGGGGTCATGGTGTAAAAACTGTTGCCCCAAGGTCAGCGCACTGACACTTAATTGTTTGTCCTGTCATGTGTCACTTCCTTGAAATTTCATATCTGACCCTTGTTAGCCCACTGTTTTCCGTTTTAATCCCCAGTGTGACAGAAAGATCAGGACTGTGCCGTGATCAAGATGTGTCAGATTACTCGTGTTGGGTCCTGTCATTTTGATGCAATGCGGAGCGCAGACGCTTGTCTGTCATGTGCAGACAGACGGAGGCGTCGCCTCAGTCTTTAATGCCACGTTCGCAGACTCGCCGCCCAGATATTCATCTTAGCGATTGCCAGCTAATCTGGAGTCACGCTTTGGTCTAATTGATCATTTAGGAAACTGAACCTCCTCCTTGTTCTTATCAGCAGAGCTAAAAATCACCACCCTGTTGTTAAAAGGCTACTCTTTAAATCTGAAATCCATAAAAATCTCTCTATAAAAATTGCCTTTGTTTAGTCTGTAGTTTGTGTTAAATGCACTTCGCCTGATAATTTTGAGGCGCTTTGGGAAAAAGTGGAAACCAATACAAATTAGATTATGAAGGGGAAGGTACATCAATCACAGCGGCTGTATTATTGCTTTCTTTGCTCAACCAGCTGCAGCTCGACCAAATAACGTAACGCCAAATTATTGTGTTTATGAGGGAAGAGGATCTGTTTCTTTTTTTAATTACATGTTAACTTGTGAATGTATTTGCTGGGTTTTAGTCCTTCCCACATGGTTTGTGTAAACCTGTGTAAACCTGCCATCCAGGAGAGGACTGCTTTTTTAGGTCTAGATGTACCCTGTGAAGTGGTTGGTTTTGCTGTTGCTGACGGTGGTACTGCCGACATCTGATGATCACGTGAGGCTTTCTGTAGAGGTGTTTTTGATACAGTTTCCAAATCAGCAAAATGAGGCGGGGATAGCCATGCATCAGCAATGCTGCTTCCAACTGATGATGCAAGTCTGGGTTTGTGCATTTCCTTCTCCAAATCTCCTTCCAGATATGCATTCATGCCATCCTCTGGTTCAATCACTGGTTTTGGTCTTCTCAAGCGCCTTTAATTTTGCAACTTGACTTTATCCATTTCCATTTCATGCTTTTGTTTTAAAGCCTTTGTTCTGACTAATAATTCTGCAGCCTGAATCCTAGTTTGAGCTGCAGACCACAGACGATTTTGAAGATTTCTAAGATGAACTTGCTTTGAACATTTTCGATACACCGTCAGTCACATCAACAAGTGTTCAATAATGAATTCTTAATACCTTGATACCTTGGGTTCATACCAATCAAGATTCTCGTTCTCTCTCACGTCATCAGACAACGATGCTTGAACAGATTCATGACACACTTTAAAATCATTCAGTAATCAGTGAAACTCCAGTTTCCACTATACTAACATCAGCTTTGTCATCCCTCTTTACAGCTTCAGGAAGAGGGCTACGATCTGAACCTCTCAGGGTCCCAAACCACTGTCATATCTTTTTGAGAGACTGTTCATGCCTTCATTTCCATCAGCTCTTCCATTTGTGGATCGATAACGACCTCGACCTTCTGACTTGATCTGCCTCTTCACCCTTCAGTTCTTCATCACATCACCTGTCCTTCATGGTCATTTGCATAAGCAACAGTCTTATCTCTGGTATCTCTCCTACAAACACAGGAAAAGCTCATGGTGATGTGATACAAACTCCTATGTAAGTCAACCTGATGTGGAAGAGAAAAAAGGGGTCAATATTATAAAGTTTTGACCCAAATTCAGCTTTCAAGTCCTTCACAGCTGCACAAAGAATTACGAGCTGAATTCTTCTTATCTTGCATAATGTTCATTTGTTATTCTGGAAGAGTGGTGGTAAAATGATATGTACACTTATCCATTTAACTAAAAATACACATATAAAGCTATAAATATGCTGTATTTTCTTATATCTTTAATTTGTGTTGCTGTGCTTTATCTTGTATGAAAGTTTGATTGATTACATCGACTGATATAAACTCAGAGAAAAAAATATTTAAAGACAAATACTGTTTGGTGATGATATATTGCTTGTTTGTACGTCTGTGAATTTTGCTCAGCAAACACACTGAATTATCTTTAGCGTGCATCTCTTGCTGTGCACACAACTTCTAATTGTATTTATTTATTTTTTCATCATTTCTCCTCTCAACCTCAAACAAAAGTGCACCGTTACCCATTCGACCTGTTTACAGCTCCTCAAAATCTTTGTTTTCCACAACCACAACAAAAAGTTGCACTGCTTTTATCTCTTTTTGTCTGTTTCGACACAGAGTTTGTTAATAAAGATGAAATCTGTAATAACAGGGCATTTCTCACTTGTGTACCTCATTACAAATCAGCTGCGCTATCAGTAATTTATGAAGCCTCTTCTCCCTTCTTTATCCCTGCAGTTTCCCATGTGCATCACCGTGAGGTTATCGCCCAAGATTTACTGTAACAAATGATGTGCTTGCGTTTGTATGAATGTATTGATCAGCGCTCTATTGGGGCAGATATCTTTCTTTATTTTCCAGTTGGCAGGCGTGCAGGCAGGAACGCCGTCTCCCTCCCTCATGCCATGTCTCCTGTTTTTTGCCTCACTGGCTTCCCTAACTGCCCGGCTTTATTGAATAAATTCAAGCTGTCACTTCCCATGCTGGCAGAATAACTCACACACAACATATAATAATACGGCAAAAGTAGGATAAAATAATCTTGTCACGGCGGTAAAAGTGATTGCTCGACGCCATAGTCGGCAATCAATGCGCTAATTCTGTAATTTATACTCGGGGCGATTGAGGAGGAAGGAAGCTCTGATATGGTATTTCTTGGCTCACTGACCAACTTTGACCTTCAATAGAAGTGAGAGTGGGATTATTGTGTTGTTCGGCTCAAAGAAATCACCTACAAGAGTTGAGAGGCAACGTCTGACATTTTATGTTCAGGACCAAACCCTAAACTGATTAATTCGTGGTAAGCACCAGCTCTTGAGCTTTTCACTATCTTTATGACAGCAAATCCCTGACACTCAGCTGACAGAGTGAAACATAAAAGCTGGCCAGTGATTTTTCTCCAACTTATTTCTTTTATCCTCTCTTTTTATGGAGGGGGAGGTAGCTTCCTCTCTCTCCCTGCGGCTAAAGAAATTTTTCACCAATGCCAGAACTCATTATCGGTTCCCGGCGCTGTCTGTTTCACTTTCCAGCGGTTGCCAATCATAGGCTGGCCGTTTTCTATTAATTATGTCTTTTTATGGTTCCCTCCGCCTGCCCTTTATGGCCACGGCTCTATGCAGAGCAGTACCTGTGTAGCTCAGTGCCGTCAACTGCAATATTTATCTGTATGTGCATGCGTGTATGTGCTCACACAGTTTCTACAGATCCAGTCTGGATGGCTGACAACGCTCTGGCTGGTACTGCTGGGACGAGATCCTCAGAGCCCCAATGTGAAATCCATGAAGAGCGGAATACCGGAAGGCATCAGAAGTTTCTCTGAAAGGAGAAATTGATTGCAATTAGCAGAGAGCTTTTGTTTCGAGTGTTTTTCTGCCCCCTCTAGTGATGCTGATAACTTAATGATCCCTAAAAATGCATGTAATTTGCCTCAATTGGATTTAACCATATTGTATACTTATGTGCTACAGATTTCCAATCACACAAGGTCTGATTGAGCAGCAGACATTATATAGTAAATAATGGCACCGGCAGCCAGGAAATACCATTCTGTAACGACTCAACGTTACATCAAATATAAGCTTTACCAACACGGAGGATCTCAAAGTTCTCAAGCAAACTTTTTTCTCCCGTCGCTTCAAATATCTCATGTGAAGTTCATTTCAGTTTCAAGAAACAGATGTAAAGATATTAAAGACGAGTCTTTAGGCCAAAGATGTCTCTGAAGGCTGAATATTAAATATAATTTGAAAGATTCTTTTTTTTTTTAGATAAAGATGCAATATATAAAGTCTGCTCTCACTTGACCTTATATCTTCTCCACGTAGTGTCTGATAAATTCTGTCGCATGCAGTAGGTTGGTCTAATGCAAACATCCAGTGGCTCTGCAGGAAATCCTGCGTGTAGCAATGATGGTATTAGGCACGGGATGATCTGTTCATTTCTTGTCATGGTTATCCTGGTCAAATTCAGGATATCATCTCCATAATCATCTCCTCGCTTACAACTTTTAAGGTGGCACTGAAACATATAGAAATCCGTCCATCCATTTTTTTCATAACCTATTTTATACCTAACCTGTATTGCAGCAGTCTGCTGGTGTCTATCTGCAGCACACACAGAGCAAAAGGTAGGAAATTCACCCTAGTCTATCACAGACACACACAGAGTCTGCAACCGGCCTAACCGTGTATGTTTTTGGACTGTGTAAGGGTACCTGGAGAAAACATGCAGACATGGAGAGAACATGCACAACGTCTGACCCAGGAGCCAGACTAACGTCCCTCTTGCTGTGAGGATACAGTGACGATGACAAAATCATAGTGGAAACATTGTTAAAAGCAAATATCTCATCACAGATGGAACGATGACTGGAAGAAAACTGTGCACAGACTTTGTCGGTTTGTGACGAGGATCTAACAAAGATCCTTTTACAGGCTGCACACGATAGGGCCAACTCCCCAGCTCTCTCAAGCAAATCTAATCCTAATTGTGTACCAATTATGAGAGGAAAAAAAAAGAGAAAAAAAACACCCAAAATTCTTTAATCTTCGGGATCAACCCTGTTAATTTGCGCTCTAATTATCAATAGTCACTCCCTGCCAAACAACCAGAGCTCAGTGTTACTGCGCCCTCACGAAGCCAATAATCCAACCCAGTGCAACCCAATTAGGAGACCCCGCAAACGGTGACTGTGCAGTCTGTACGATCCGTCGGTGGGTAGAAGGTGGTCTGACCCAGCGGGGTGGCGGTGGCCAGCCAGACCCCTGCCAGGTTATTGAGGACAGGAGGAGCTGAGGGTGTCATAATGATCACTAAATGTGTGTGGTGTTTCAGTTACAGCAGGAGATTGGCAAGGAGGTGAGTGACCTTTGCTATATTGACCTACTGGTTGACTCCTGGTGGGGTGCGCAAGAGGCAACGTCCAAGAAGAAAACAGCAAAAAATAGAATTTGTCCCTCCCCTTCCTCCGGTATAGCCACGGATAAACTAGAAGCCACTCGTTTCATGCGCGCCTCTTTGTGCCATGTGCACTCACACTTGATTCTGCTACGGCGCTTGTGTGCATCCAAGCACAATGTTCAGTGTGTGTGTGTGTGTGTGTGTGTGGTTTTGGGGCAAAGGAAGGTGGTGTGGTGTTGGTGTGTGATGGTGGAGGGGCGTGGGGGGGGTGAGGGGTGAGGGGGGGGTTGTGACAGACAGGGTCTCACCTCACACTTCACGTCCCAAATAGATTAAAGGAATTTTTCCCAGATTTCGCCTTCCCCACTGCTGCCCCAAGCAGAATGAGCACTTGTGAGGATAATTAAAATTGATGATATAGAATGACAGAGACATGATTTGTGCCTGCAGCGAGAGGTCTCTGAAGACGGTGTAACCACACTGTCATGCCACCACTGCTCTGTTTTACATGACTGTTTCACCTTACTAAACCGATTGCAAGTAAATACCCTCGATTGAATTAAAGTGTGATGTATCAGTCCGGGGACTCGAGGTCTCTTTCTTTTGATAGGGCTTCCCATCCGTGACCCTTTATGGTGTTTAGGTTAAGTGAATCAGAATATTAAGGCTTCAGCTTCTATTTTAAAGAGCTCATCCATCTAGAGTTGAGAGCAGCTGTACTGTACGTGCAACATACGGTCCCTCCTGGTTGTATTGCCAATTTTCAATCAAACACAATGAGGACACAAGAAAATCTCATCTAAAATATGTCAGATTTTTAATAATGTAACGTATGAGGCATGTGCCTTCAACATCTTACACAACCTGTGAAAATGTGTTTTTCATTTCGACAAACCAGTTGAGGATAATCAGGCATTTGATGGACACATCAATATGGTTTTCTTTATCAATTTTATTTCTCAAAATTCCATTTAATTCTTCTTTTATTTGGTGACATTCGGATCGTAGAATGGAGATGGATGTGGACACCCACAAACAACCCGATTAACATTTATAAGCAACCTGTATGAAATTATGACTAGAAAACAACAGTTTAAAGCTTCACCCTTATAATATGACGCATCTCTCAAGTACATGTTGTATCTGTCCAGATGTTTTAGATATTTTTTAATCTTATTATACCAGTTTCTAATCTTGATCTTCCTCTGCTGATGCAGCCCTCAAACTGTGACTGGGAGCTTCAGAGAAAATCTAGAATTTGAGTTAAAATTTCCTCCTTTCTTACCTTTTCCATGTCAATAATGAAACTTTGTTATAAAGTATATCATAATCATTTATTATATTTCTGAATAGTGTGTAGTGCTGTTAGACGCTGATAGACTCCTCGTGAAGTTAAAAATGAGTTCCAGAAAAAAGACGATTTGCATATAGAATATTAATTTTCTATTTTCTACACATTTTCTGTGTCGCTCTACTTCCTCCACTTGTGCACAGGTGAGAGGATAATGTCAAACTAATTATCTTACTGCAGAGTATCAAAAGGAGGAGATTGCTCAGCTTTTGATTATTCATGAGTTGGAAACTTTCATTATATCTTAATGTGTTAGTTTGTGATAAAATGACAGGCTGGCTGTCGCAGCTTTATTAGTAATAATTACAGCAAATTCACAGTGACGGCAAAGGCTCTGTCTCTCAAATTGAGATGCATCGTGGTCATCTAAAGTTCCCGAGACGTTGGCTCACACATTAAGGCGGTTGATATTCTCGACACATGTCATTTTGGTCCTGAGCGGGAGCAGCTTGCTCCTGATTCTGCCTTATTTGACGAGCTGAACAGCTGTCAATGAGGGTTGGGGTTAGACACGAGCGGAGCAGAGCGGGGGGATGGGGAGCCTCTGAACCCCCGCCAGGGTGCGTCTAAAGATAAATATTGATTGTGGACAGTTTTAATTACTTCCTTAAATTGAGCAATTTTGGTTTTCCCAGTTGGTTCCCGGTGAAAAATCCATGTAGGATTCCACGTTGAAGGGGAGGAAGAGGGTTGAGCATGGCGCGCCATAAATCACCGCAGATACATAATTCATTGGAAGCATGCGAAAAGGACAAGACAAGATGCTTTGGATCATTGAAAACAGCATTTCCACTAAGTGAGATCCCCCGCGCTGCTTGTGTCGACTTGCGCCGTCTGCTGAAAGTTGCATTCGTGTGCATTTTGTTTGCAAATCTGACCAGGTTGTATAGATCTCTGCTAAACAGTTTCAGTATGTTACAGTCCAAACAAAAGGGAAATATAAAGACATGAAATATAAGACAGCAGACTCTCACGTCCTGATCCAGAAGGCCAAGGTCAGTCCTTATCTCGGCTAACGTGAGCACTGATTTTGTGTCTTTCTATAACATAGGAAGCGGTCACTCAGAAGCGGTCTTGGTATCTCCTGAATGCAGAGCAGGGCTCGCGTCCTGTAACACAGAAGTCCTTGACATGTCGGTTACACCATCGCTCTGCTTTTTCAATAGATGGCCGCTAATAGGTTTGGTGTCGGCCCGAGAGATATCATCCCTTTTGGATAAAGATATGCATCACGGCTTGAAGGTGGTCACTCTGGATTGCTGTTACAGTCATGATTAGATTTTACCAGTTAAATTAAGGTTTATCTGATTGATTCCATGTCAGGAAAAGCGTTGAGCCCTCTGCAGAGACTTTCACCTTGGCACTGTATTTTCTTCAACATGTCTGAAGTCTCATATTTCCTTTCATCAATTTATCTTCCACGAAACGCTCTAACTCAGAGGAACTGTGCGGGGGCAAATTCCATATACTTAAATGATCTCCTGAGGATAATTACTATTCTTAGTGAAAGTCGAGAACCAAATGCGGCTCCAAAGCTTGTGGGGATTCAGTGTCTGGCACGGTGAATCTTTCGCAGCTAAAGGTTGTGGTGAAATGTTTGTGACAGTGTAGTTAGTGGCTCTTCACAGTTCTAGTTTAAATATCTAAACATCCAGTCTGTCCATCATCTCGCCCAGTGGTCTGATGGAGACTCTCTCAGGGCACTCAATACACCCTGGACACATCATCAGATTATCTCTGGGCACACAAACACATCTGGGGGCAATTTAGATTCTCCAATTGACCTAAAGATGCTAATGTTGTTAAAATTTTAATTTAAATATTTACAGATATAAGTTTAGATTTAATTGAAAACCATAAATGTCACTCTGAGTAGTCTGAGTAGGATTCATCCTCTAAGGAACATGAATGTTTATACAATGATCATTTCCAGAAAGTCTTAACTGTGTCCATGTGCAGCTGTTGAAGGAGCTGTTTAATGATCTTCCTCAGCGGGTGGAGATTACTCAGTTAGAAATATAAATGCTCCCATGTCAGTTTCCTCTGCACATTAAGGCCGATACCGGCCCAGGTGTGGAGTGTATGTGTGTGGCAGCACTGTGTCCAAGCACCCGCAGCCTGTAAATGGCAACTCTCTCCTCCTCACTGTCTCTCTCTCTCTCCTCCTCTCTCTCTCTGCCGACCTGCAGCCTTTCTTTTCCTCTCACCTGTGGGAAGAGACGGCACAGCTTTCACACACATCTGTCCCATAGCCGGACCCGCTCCCCCTGGGACCCAGCTCTCCATATCACCAAACAGATGGGTCACTGGAATTACACGATTGAGGTTTCCGAAGCAAGGCATTACTCTGCCGTAATGTAAAGACCCCTCCTCTGACCTGTGCATGGAAGCATAGGGAGGCACATTTTTACACTGTGTTCATCAGAGATGCCACCAGCAGCCGGCTCTCAGTTTTTCCCCGGTATTAGAGACAGGAGAGTGAGAGGTAGCTGACTGAAGCACTGACCTTAATCTGAAGGGTTGTGCTGTTTGCCGGCAGAGGTGAGTGTGGTCAGCTGTGCTGCACCAGCCCATTGTCCGTCCATAACGTGATGGCGGCCGGGGAATGCATACAGAGCGAGGCATTAAACGCAGACACTCCTGAGCGCTGCGCCTCATTCGCTGGGGAGCGGAGCGGTGTCCGGGTGATGTAGTTTGCTCATTTACTTAGTGATATTTCACACGGAATACAATGTGCTTTCAGGGCGAGACGCGGGAAAGTGATGGAGACACGTGGACCGGAGAGAGTGTATTTCACGTGTCTTTCCTTCATTCATTCATTTCCTCGACACCCAACCGGTGTCTCGGGGGGTGTGCTGGAGCCTGTCCCGGAGTGCATCTAGGGTCGAGGCAGGGAAAACTCCCTGGACAGGTCACCAGTCCATCACATGGCGCATGCACACACCATTCACTCTCACACTCACCTCTCGAAGCAATTTAGAGTGTCCAATTGACCTAAACATACTTTTTTTTTAACCTGGAGAAAACTCACTCATACATATACGTACAAAGCCAGGAGTTGAGCGACAGGGCTATTCCTATTCTCCTTCTGTGTCTTTTCTGCATTATTGGAATAGAAATCTGCAGTGGTGTGTCTTGCAGTCAGCTATTGTTGTTTGATGTGCCTGTTGTTATGTGCCTCCCGCCCCGCTTCATATTCGTATTCATGCGATTCTATCTGCGCATATATACCATACATCAATAGTGTAAACACGGCTCAACATTTTGCCTCACCCCGGCAGATGACGAGGTTTTTCTTTTTTTTTTTTTTCTTAAACAAACTCAAATGAATAAATAATATGTCAAGGAAGTGCTCAGACTCAGATCCATAAATTACCTCCGCAGGCCCCACGCCGTCCTCCATGACACCGGTGAGAGTGAGAGTCCCGCCTGTGATTACGTCCCTCTCTTCTTCTTCTTCTTCTTCTTCTTATGCACCAGACTGACAAGTCGGAGAGCGGGGGTGGGTGGTGGAACGGGCAGGAGGGGTGGGGAGGGGGGGTGAGGGTTTGGAGGGGTAGACAAGCCCCTCGCTCTGAGTGCTAATAGATGATTGGAGGCAGGATAGGAGGCTTCAGTTCTCTCTTTCATCCTGGCCTGCTTTTGACCCGGAGAGCCGGCAGTAATCGGTCCGGCAGAGGGGTAATCATTCCCCGCGTGCAGACTCTGATAAGTTGGAACACCTTCCCCCGGCTGCGGAGGGAGCTCCCGCGGCCTCCCTGGTTATCGCTGTCCCCGGCACCCCTTCAAGAGGCTGCGCTGCCTCCTCTCCCAGGCTCAAAGGCTCCATCAGCGGCGGCTCTCTGCTCCACTTTCATCTGACAGAGCACATAAGCCGGTGAAAGGGAGGAGAAATAAACTGGGGGGGTGTTCTATCTCTCAAATTGTGATCTTATGAATTCGATTTGGTCACTTTTAAAATGTAACTGCACACAATTTGTTATTTTCCCCTGTTTCCCCTTTCTCCGTTAATATCTGTGGCGATAAATTGCTTCGATTGACAGGCTCATTTTATTTGTTGTGTGCTTCTGTATGTGTGATAAGCCGGCGAACCGCGGTCACCTGAAGGGGGCCCGAGAAGCTCTCAGAGACTCCGGCGCCGAATGCTCAACACCTTTCATGTAAGCCACTGTGGAAATTGTTTGGCTTTTCTTTTTTTTTTTTGGTCGAGGGAAAATCCCAATGTTTTGCTTGATTACATTTTGTTATGGTTTTCCTGCCGTTTTTTTTTTCAGATAACTTCTTAAGCCTGTCGAGATTACTGTTTAATAGGGATGATATTGTGCTGCCTTTATTGGCTATTTGCAGCTGCACTGCCGGTTCATTTAATAGCCCTGTTGGTTGTTAAAGGGATTACACAGCTGCCACACTCTAGTGTGTGTACAGTGGGCCTGCAGAGAGAGAAAAAAAAACAAAAAGAAAAACAAGACTATTACTAAAAAGGGAAATACAGGGAGGAAAATAAGTTTTCCAGAAAAGAAATGTGTGATCATACATGCAAAGTTTGCCTGCCACATTCAAATTACCTGCTCGCTCCTGTGTGATCTGCCTCTGATGATTTCCCGTTCCATATCTAAGTGACCTTTAGAAGGCCAGAGGCACTACCCAACATTGATTAAATAAATTGATCCCCACACATTCAAAGGATATTAATTAGACATGGAAAACAAGTGAATGAACACAAATAGCTCTTAGTTTAAATGCAATAGCAAATAAAACATTGAAGGGGGGGGGGGGGGGGGGGGGTGAGCAAACCCAATAACACCAGAAGAGCCGTTGTCATTTGAATATGGAGAAGCTCATTTACAAGCAGGATTGAAAAATTAGCCGAACCCGGGGTTAAAAATGACTTTTAAAATGCCCTCGTGATTGCTTTATGGGTGCGCGTGAGTGATATCCTCCTAATAGTTTACGTCCGCGGCGAAAATAAATCAGCGGGACCATATTCACGCGTTGAGATCAATACGCGTCCCGACCGGATCTGTCATCTCTGAAGTGGGATGCATGCTGGGATGTCGTACTCTCGTGGCCTGTGACTTGTTCATGTCAGCAGCAGCTGCCAAATAGGTTTGAGCGGAGAAGAAGGGGCCGAGTCATACAATATGTGCCAAAGCTAACAGCTGTTAACCACGCAACCTGCGGGCTATGAACTGCAGCTCTGTCCATTGTCAGTCTCTGCACAGTTAAATATTCCAGGAGGAATTTGTTACAACAAGGCCATACATAACGGGTGAAAACCCTTTACACCAATATTGCTCTCAAAATTGGCAGCCTGAGAAGGAGGGACATGAGGGATGCTGGAGAGCGGTACCCTATCCCTCTCAGCCCCCTGGGAGCCACTTGGCCAGCTTTCATCCACATAATTATAATAAATTTGACATTTCATAGATAATATTGATTTCTTTATTTTAGCATTTCACCATAGGTGACAGTCCAGTGTCAAGAATGAAATTTCTATTGATCTTCTGCGCATTAATCCCTCATGTGTATGTGATCATTTTTATAAGACCTTTTACTGCACATAAATCAATATTTCATACTTCCAGCCACGGCAGAGGAGATGTCATATTTGTAAACTGTGTCTTGACACTAGCAATTCCTTTCTTGTTCAGCTGCAACTGTGCAAGACCAGTCAATTTGGGGTGGTGGGAGCAGAGGCACAAGGGAAGGAGGAGGGAGGGAGGGGTGTGTGTGTGGGGGGGGGGGGGGGTGCAGGGGTGTGGAGGGGGGTAGGGGGGAGAGGAAAGGAAATTTGCAGTCTGCGGCTCTGGTCTGGCTGGGAGGAGCCCGGGCTTTCTCCAGATCCGTACCGCAGCACTGATGAGGAAATATCATTTTAAGAATTAATTAGCTTCCAAAGTGACGGGACGTTGTTGATAATGGAAATAAACAGGCATATCACTCAAATTAATAAGCTCAGAGCGAGGACACTGAACACGATGTAACACTGTCTGCTAATTTCCCTAATTTTTGTCTCTTAGATTCTCGAGACTTTCCCCAAATTTTTTGTTGATCATTTTTGGTGGGACTTGTGCTTGTACCACTTTGCAAACACATTTTCACCACAATTAATTCTGGCAATTTTCCTCTACATATTAGAACTAAACTGTGCTGAAATGTATGCGATCCTCTGACCGATGTGTGAAGCGTGGCAGATATTTTCCCGGGCTTGGCGTCCGCTATCGTCAAACTGTCAGGATGACTGACTTATTTTCCGCTGCGTTTTGAAATAAAAATTTCCGCCGCGCGCCGGAGTGTTGCTTTCGGCTGCAGGATAACATGACAATAGCCATGGAGAATGCACAACTGTTTGGTGAAAAATATGATCACCTGAATGGTGCAGACACCTGACCTTTTCTCAGTCTCCCTTAACATGTCCCTTCCATACAATCAGTGTGAGAGCACCGCACAAGAAAGGCCAGTCCATTAAGAGAATATGCTAATTTTGCCATCCGCTCCTAATTGATGCCATTTTACCAAGTAAACAAGACTTCTGTCTACAATGGATGTGTTTCTGCCAGTTAAAAGGATATTTCAGATCGGCTTTTTCCTGTAATTTTCTCTCTGAGAGCCGCTGGTGTGCCATTATAGCAAATTATAAGTCTCTCCTTTTGAGGAGAGGTGCTATTCTTGCTGTGTCTTTTTCCCCTCCTTAAAGGCCATCCACTATTTTTTTTTCTGCTTTCTTTTTTTTTTTTTTTTTCGTCAGTCGCCGGAGAATCTTCATTCACGTGAAAAGGTGTCAGTGCCTGACCGTTTGAGCATGATGACGGACACCCAGTGGAAGTGTGAGTGACTGCCTGACACCGTAGAGGTTTGTCAATGATGTCAACGGCACTCTGGCAGCCGACGCCGTATTGTCCCGGACACTCTACAGGACGGCATCATAATACGGGACGTGGACGGGGTGTTGGGAATGTGTGTGTGTGTGTGCGTGTGGTTGGTGTGATGTGTTATCTCCACGGCCGCTATCCCATCCTTCAGTCTTTTACCACAGGCCGTGACTGAAGGTCTATGAGGATCCCCGAGTCGCCCAGATTCATCTTCCGCTGTCAGCCGCGTAATGCTGTATGAGCTTGTTCCTCCATTCAAGTAATGCTGATGAATCTGCTGTCCAGACGCCTCTCGCTCCACTTTGTAGAAACAGGGGTGCGTGGGTTGGGGTGGGGGGTGGGGCTGGGTGGAGGGGTGGGGGTGGGGGGACCTATTACAATGTACCTTTTGGTCTGACCATACATGATCGTTTCTCCCCTTCTGCCAAATTGTTCTGCAGCAAAGAGGCTATCAGAGTGTGCGTGCGGATATGTGTGTGTGTGAGTGTGTGTGCATGTGTGTGTGTGTGTGAGGCGAGGTTGACTGGCACTCAGTGCTCGGCTGTCTCTCTGAGGAAAGGGCTGTTTAAAAGGCAGGAGCTGGCAGCGGAGCAGACCTCTCAGCTCCCTGTCTAAATACTGCCTGTGTGTGACAGACAGCCAGGAAACAGCGCGCTGGCATTCTGCTTTCAGCCACTCAGCAACCCTTTAACAAAAACCACGGGATTTAACATAAAAACTCTGTCACCTAATGCAGCGGCATCGCTTGCCTTCGCGGCTCTTTAAATTATTTAACATGACAAGCTGTCCTTTTGTTGTTATACTCGTGCTTTTGATATGACCTTATGGGTTTCAAGAGGAGAAGGAAAAAAAAAGTGCCGCCGCAACATATGAATTAATTAGGATGATGATGATTACACTGAAAAATAGCCGTCCTTCACGTTGCGAAAAACCCAGGATTTGTCTGTCTCCTTAATGTAATGAGCTCATGAAAACTATTCCCGAATTCCTCTCCTTGGAAATGATTCGAGTTATCCTCGTCTTTGATTTATTGTGATTTGTTTAGAGATTGACCTTTCCAAATTCAATTTTTAGATATATAAAATGTTCTTTTCTCATACCGGGGACAAACAAGAGTCATCAACAGGCAAAAAAAAGAAGACATTGTAAATGTTGCAAAAGCTTAATAGCACAAAATTAACAATCTATGCGGTTTTGTTGGATTCAATTAGAGGAATATCTTGCTATTTCATGATGCACTTAGGAATGACAAAGCACAGATATAAGTATTGATTTTTTCGGGGCCGTAACCAGATAAACGATATGTATATGTATGTATTTGCAGGGGGGAAATTGAATCAAAATGCACATATTACATTGAGGGCCCCGGAAGACTGACAACAATTGAATTTGTCAGTCAAGAATTTAGTTAAAGAGTTAAAGACCTTTGATCTACCGGTGCGCACAATGATTCCAACCATCCAGGGGGGAGAGATATTTATGGCCTTTTTGCCTCTGTTGTCTTGCTTTTACACACGCATGATTTTTTTTTCTTTTTCTTTTTTCCAAAGATACTCGCTCTCACTCAGATCTGCTGCGCTCATATCTGTTGGACTTGCGAGTATAGCTACGAGAGCGCGTGTTTGCGCATCTTTATTTGCATCTGTGTGTTTGTCGGCATCCATGCTCGCAGCGTCCGTCCCCTGCTCCTCATGCCGTCTATACGTGTGCGAGCGGCTGCGCATGTGCTGCAGAGGTGTGAAGGAGAGCGTCTGCGAGCGTCGCAGAGAAGGATGGCTGTGTTTGTGGATTAATAACTATTAATTCTCCTTTTGACTGTAATTGATGCTTAAATCTCCACTCTCCTCCTCCTCTCGGCAGACCTCTTGTCCCCCCGTCAATTCTGTCCTTCTAATAAGGGCATTATTCCGAGGGATTTCATGCATTCTGATAAATCAAATTAGAAAGCCAGTGACTTAGATAGATTGCAGCGAGTAATTAGAGAATCCTCAATGCCTTCCCTCGCTGCCACTCATTTGCAAGAGTCTTTGTTATCTACCTATCTGGGCGCAGCGTGGGGCGCTGTGTGTTTGCATCACTTTTCCCTCTTAAAATTCCTTCCTTATGTCACTGGAGAGACAGATCCCAGACCATATCTTGTCACTGGGGCCGGCGCGCGGCACAACGGACAGCGCAGTGGGACAGCCGTTAATTGGAGCAACTCGGGTTGGTAAGTACCCACGTGTGTGTCACTGACACGCAGGAACAAGGAGACGGGCTGACACATGGAGACAGGGGACACTCTGGGCTGGGCTGAGATGCCCCCCCCCAGCCCCCCACCTCTACCCCCTACACCTACACACACACACACACAGTGGTAGACACACACACACACACGCACACACACACATATGCCCCTCGCCCTCACTCCTTGCCCTCTGGAAACAACACCATGTTCCTGATACTGAGTCAGTGGTCACTATCCATGTCAGCTGAGCAGCCTTGTTCACACAGATGTTGTGTGTGCTTGTGTAGTTAGAATAAGTGTGTGTGTGTGTGCATAGGTGTGTATATCTGGAAATGAATATAATAAGCTTTTAATCAAGGTTACTAAGTACATTTAAGCAAGGATGGCATTTCATAAAAAAATTCCCCAACTCCTGCGTCTTTGTATTTATAATCCATTACATGTAACAAGGACTTCTATTTCTCTTTGCACATATTTAGTTAATGATAATTTTACCATGATAACATTTGGTGCACAACTGACCTTCAGCGTTATATAGACTGGATAGCTAAAATCATCCACAGCTGCAACAATAAAATGCATTAACACTATACTATGTGTGCATTCAGCTTTCAATACTTATCAGTGCTGGACTTCTATGAATGAATGATGTTTGTGCAGAAATGTAAAAAGTTCACAAAACAAACAACAAAACATCTGGGGCATTAATACTTGTCCGAACATGTCCGAAAAGAAGAAAGACAGAAGGTGTTGGTTGTGATACTTTGTGAAAGATACAAATACTTTCCCCACCGCACCTTGAAACTAGAATGAAATATATGTCAAACCAAAGAAGAGGGGTCGCTCCGTCGCCAGGACCATCTGTGTACCTTACAATCATCTCACAGTCCAAAGTCTTGACAGCTGCACTTCCTCCTGATCAACTACACCCCCCCTCCCCAGCATCCCTGCCCCCACATGGCATTTCTCTTCCTTTCTTTTCCACTTCCCCTGCACCCCCATCACCACGCAGCCTGACAGAGTTCACTTTTCCCCCTCTAAGAGGATGAATGAAGATAAAAAGCAAAGCAAAATGCAGCACGAGAGGCATCGCTTGCTTTGATTCATGATGGCTGGGACTCTGCCGCAGCCCGTCTGCCTCCACGTCTGCTACCTTCCCCGCCGCCTCTAATGGAGAGCTGCAGCCTGCCCGCCGTGACACCGTCAAACCATCAGGAATGGCTGATTATGGTGCTAAATATTGATCTCTGCCACACGCGTGTCAAAATTCTCCCCACCCTTTAATTAGAATTTCCCCTTCGCGCCCGTACAGGAACTAACCGAATATATTAGAGGACTTCATGAGGAGGAGGGGAGTGCAGCGAGCGGGGCATAATTGTGACCTCTTGTCTTGCCTCTTCCCTCCTGAGTTTTGAGATGACTCCCAACTGTCTGTCTAATGCTCCCCGCTTCTGTGATAATCAGACTTATTTTCCCCATCTTATCGCAGGATGATCGGCCTGACTCCCCTGTCCTCCTCCTCCTCCTCCTCCTCCTCCTCCTCCTCCTCCTCCTCCTCCTCCTGCTTTGCACCGTCCGTTTACATTTCCGCCTCATTTTACACAGATAGTGATCTCTAAACACAGTTTTGGATAATGCTGTTCTGTAAAACTTCTTTGTCCTTCTATAGGCAAATGCATTTTTTATTTTTTATTTTTTATTTAGCCTTAAAAGATGCTATGCTATGCTTCCTTTGCCCTATGTGAGCCAGAGACCAGCCCCCACAGACCCCCATTTCACTGTTAAGGTGCATAGAAAGTTAGATGCTGGATGGATAGAGCCCTGGAAAGCTCTCTGATTCACACAGTTACAGCTCAAACACTCTTTTTTTATACTTGGAGCTTTCAGGCTTAGACAGAGATGACGTCAGGTAAATTTCTCTCTAAACTTTTCTCTAACTCCAGACAGATTATTTTTTGTGGTCCTCTGCCCCAACTTGGACTGACATCACCTGAAGCATTCGATCAGATTTTGCACAGAAGTTTATTTACACATGGTGCAGTTCTGTCCAAGACTAACAGCTCCTTGGATGATAACGACTCGGACAAATAAGACTCTCCACGGACATCCCCAAGACTTGTTAACAGAATTTGACATTGAAAAGAAGATTCCTCTCTTTTCACTTCAGGGTTTGTGGATGCCTTGTGCGTCTCCCCATTATATTAAGTCATATATGAAAGCCATGCAGCACAGAGGCTCTGCAGTCAGCAGTGATCGGCCTATTCTTCCAGACTCATTAAAATTGACACAGAAGAAAGCCAACACGTGCATAGAGCCACCACAATCTAATGACCATGCAGTGTTAGTAGGTAGAAAAAAATAAGAATAACACAAAAATGATTTGTCTTGTGGTTTTACTTAAAATTACCTGTCAGATGTTTGAAACTGTCTCATCAGAACATCTTATCTCTCTGTGGCATCTTCTCCACAATCTCGCCTTTCTTTGTGCTGAATATTCTCAAATCCATTTTTTCTTGGTACTTTTTCTTGGTCTCAACCACCACCTCCACATCTCTTTAAATCCATCTTTTCCTCCCTTCACCCGCTCCCTCTCCTCTCTGCTCCCCTCCTCCCTCTCCCCGTTTTTGGCGAAGAGGAGGAGGAGGAGGAGGAGGAGGAGGAGGAGGTGGCGGCGGTGGCCGTTATTGCAGGACGCCGGCAGCCTTTGCCGTCAGCTGCATTCTGGCGAGAGTCAAGTGCCACGAGGTGGCTTTTTCTATTTGTTTGTTTCATGCTACGCTGCACTAGCCACTGACCTGTGGTAGCCATGTCGTGCAAGAGGGACGCAGGTTCATCCAATCAAAGAAGGGCTGAAAATTAACACTGATCTTTCCATTGCTGAGGAGGGACTGTGACAAAAGGCAATTTCATGACCGCGGTACCGATTTCTGATGTCTGGTGCATCCTATGTTTTTAAACGTGTCCTCCCACATGTTTCCCTACAAACCAAATCCATTTGTTCGCTCTCACGCTCGGAGAATTCCAAAATTAACCTCAAAGTAGTTTAATATCTCAGATTTGTTTTTGTTGTGTTTTTTTTTCGTTTTTTTTTTTCTTCACTGTGAATTCAATCTGATCCCCTGCATTTCAGCGCATGCAATATTCATAGTTGATCCATTGACTGCTATTCAAGCGGGAACTATTTGAAGAGGGAAAGTTCATGTGCATTTTTGATGGATTGTGCATGTCTTCCCCTACTCTATATGGATAGAGAGCTTGTTTGAAGGTCAGTGATTCTCTTCAGTCAGAGTCTTCCCCCCCGCACTCCTCTTTTTTGGATGCGGGAGAAATATCTCCAGTCTTCACTCCATTTTTTTTTTTTCCAAGTGCTTCTAGGATGACTAGGTTGGATGACCTTGGATCCTGGTGGAGATGAATCTCTTTGAGCTTCTCCTCTGTTCTCGAGGAACCCTGTCAAGAAGAAAGACAGCGACCTTCTCCCGTCAGACTCTTCATGTAAAATATCCACTTTTCCCACATCCCCAACCTTTTCATGCCTCTGATATTTTTTGTTTTTCATCGTCGTGCATGCTGAACTACATTTGTCTTAAACACACGAGTATGTAAAATGTTCCCGTTCCCATTCTCCTCGGCTTGCTTTGTTGTGACAAGTCAATACGTCTGATGCTGTTTTTAATTAATTTATCTTTGTCTTTCCGTTTCTCCGTGTGCATTTAGGAAGGGGATCAGTGTGTAAAAAAAAAAAAAAATTGGCACATCTATGTGTGTGTGAGTGTGCGTATGGCTTTGTGTGTGTAGGAACGAGGGGTTGAGCAGGGGCTGAGTGGATCTTGAGAGCTGGCAGGTGCATTATTGCAGCAGGCTCTGCCGAGCTTGACATGTGTGTGTGTTCCTAATCTCCCAGTGATATGACAAAGCTGTGTGGGAGCCTGGGCTGGATCTCTTCTGACTGTTGTGACACACACACACACACACACACACACCACAACCCCCTCTCTCCTTCCCCTTTGTCCAACACACACACACACACACACGCACAGTACTCCCCTCTTGACCCCTCCAGAAGCCGCCACTCCTTTATCTGTGGGCACCTCCACACTGCACATGTGTACTTACTTGTGCTATGAGAGCTTTGTAAAACTGTCACTACATACACGCATCTATTTGTCACTGTGAGAGCACGCGTTTAGTGTCCGTGACCAGGCACAAGCAGAAAGGAAAATATGGGTTGACAGCAACGCAGACAAGTGTACGTTAGCAGCAGGATAAGTTTGTGGTGGAGGTTTCTTTTTGTCTAAAGTTGCTTTCACCTTCCCTCTGCTGGGATTTTTTTAATCATGCCGCACACAGCCACACAAGAAAGGGTTAAACACTCCATTTTATATTGTAGACATATGCATCTCTTTTTTGTGTGTGTTGTTTCACACTTTTGGAAAGGGAGCAAGCGATTTCTGCTACAGACTGTGGATGGAGGTGGGAGGTCGCGTCCCTTCATATCAGAGAATTGGGACAAACATGATATCAGTGGAGGGAGAATCAAGCAAATGATGTGTAGCACAGTTTCTCAGCAGGAATCAAACCCGGGATGTTTTCAGCACTATCTCAAACCCCTATATTAGCACATCCACTTTAATCTGCATTGCTTTGATTCAGCAAATGCACATTGAGAGTGCTGCAAAAAAAGAAAAACCCTAAGTAGATGGTCGAAGACCACACACACACACACACACACACTCACTCACAGGATTTGACTCAGAGACATGAACAGATTACGCGTGCATGGCTGTTTTTTAATATGTTTCACTTCACATGCACCAAGCAGCACAAACCATCACGCAGGGTGTAGGCACATTCTTGCGGGAACGGAGCCAGTGCATCTGACCATGTTGACATTTTCCACACTGACATCAGACAGCGGGGATAGTTTGCAGCCCCGCGCTCAGTCACATTATCACAGCAGAAGGTGTAAATGGGGGAGGCAGCATTTCTGCATCTGTGAAGAAATTCAGAGTATGTTATATAATATTGCAAAATAATGCAATTCTGAGAATAAATTGATTTGAGCGTTTGTCAGCTTTGAGCGGCACGGCTTCACTGTCTGCTTGGATGACACCCGGCGTGCGTCATCAGGACCCAGATCCCTCTCCGGTGTGTTTTTACAGCCGGCTCCTCGCTCTGCCTCCCGGCCTCGCCCCAGAGACCTAATGCATCATTTGAGGCTCATACAATTCACTGCTTCCCGAGCCACCGGCTCCTCCAGCCTGATGGAGGCATTTTTCGCCACTTAGAAACACGCGCGGTGTGTCCGATCCCTTCCTCCTTAATATGTCCTCTATTACCATCAGGCATTTATGCCTGTTTTTTCTCCTTCAGTAACCACTGAGCACCAGCTTCATTAAAACTAATTGAATCGGAAACATGTCCACCCGAGGAAACATTAACTCTTTCTATTAAGGAAATTTCCGATTTCAGTCTGTCAATAGGGTCAAAGGACTGAGGCCGTGTGTTCAATACTGATACACTGTGTAGTGGTGAAGTCAAACTGTAGGGCAGCTTGATTCAGGCAGAAGGAGCCTACTGTCTTTAGCTCTGAGTTTAAAAACCACAAACCACTGTGGTTTCTTTGGTTTTAACATCCTTATTCACCTCTCCATCTTTTTCTGACCTGCTTTGTACCCAATAGTGGTGTGGGGTCTGCTAAAGCCAGTCTTGATCAAACATAGGGTGAAGGCAGGGAATACACTCTGGACAGGGTGCCAGTCCTGGTCATACACACACCATTCACTTTCACATTCTCACCTACGAGAATCTAAGAGTCTCCAACAAGCCTTAACTGGTATGTTAAGAGTCTCCCACAAGCCTGAACATACCAGTTTTTTGGACTGTGGGATGAAACTGGAGAACATGCAAACTCGCTGTGAGGCGACAATCCAGCATCAATCCGATCCAACATGTGACCGGGTTATATAATCATTTCTTAAAATCACTCCCTTCTTTCTTTTCTCCTCCAAATCTATAGAAATCTGATGTATCGCCTCTCTAACATCACATCCTGTCGATCTCATTGCATTATTAATTTCTCCCGGCTGGCCTCGTCGAGTTTGGTACATTAATGCTTTTTACTGACCACATTTGAAACAATAATTTGACGGCATTTGTCAAGAATCAATGCGCAATAACAGAGCATGCACAGCTGTTTAATACGGAGTAAATATTTATGAGTGATCTGACTTGGCATCAAGTCCGGTCAATCTTCTTTGAGAGGATCTGTGCGAATGATTAACCTCATTTTACTGGTGCTGTCTGCGCTGGTAATGGCCATTAGAGCTGAGAAGGAGTGAGGCCTTTGATTTTTGGCTCCTCATCATTCACAGCTTGTCGCATCCCTTCATCCTTCATACATGGCTGCTGAATTGATTGTCTGTTTAGTCCTATGAATGATAAAGCCGCTCTGGGCCCACAGGCTGAGAGGGGACGGACACGGCTCCCCCTCCATCTATATGCAAGGTGGATTTTCCTTTTCCTGACTCGCCCACTCGGAAATCTGCTTTTTGCATTATTTATTGGACAATCATCAGCATTTCAATATGGTAAATCAAATAGTCACAGTAATATCACTATGGGCAGTCGTATCCAAAGGGCCATCATTCAACTCATTATTCATTCATTTTGTTTAGAGCCGGAGTCGGTGGGACTCGCGAGATTCATAAGTTGTGTAATCAACATGTTTTACTGCGAGCACGAGAGCTCGGCGGCGGCTGCCTGAACGGGAGGAAAGGTAACATGAAAGGAAGTGATCCTGAGTGAGGAGTGTGCTGCCTGACTGAATGAAAAGGAGCAGAATTAATGAAAAGCAGTAACCGAGGAGCGCCGAGGAGACAAGGTGGAATATAACCTCGGTGGGAAACAGCAACATGACAAGTCGGGGTGCGTTGACACACACACAGTGAAAAAGTCGGATGAGTTGTTCAAACTACTTTGATTTGAAACAAAGCCGGGTAATAAAGAGCACGTTACGGCGTTGTAGTCATAAAGCAGAGCCGTGCCGATCTATTTCAGGTCCTGCTCACACGCTTTCTAATAAGACTCCCAGTCGGCACCTCAAAATAACTTAATGACACTTGCATAAAATGTGAAGAAAGATGATGCTTTGCTGTAATTTACTCTCCAGGCTTCATATGCAAGTCTGAGAAAATTACGGGTTGTGTCCGAAAAACTCACTCAGTGGAAGGAGAAAATGGAGCCTCAACGTTGCAGAACTTCTTTTCCTTTGTTTGTAGAATTATTCTCCCTATTCTTACCTTTTACTCACAGCTGCTGTGAATAACATGCAATATCTATTTTGTGCAACTCCAGCTGCAGTTTAAGGGCTTTACAGGCAGATGCCAGTCCGCCAGGTTGCTATTTGTGAGTAACGTATTACATGAGTAATGCAAATACCTTGCACTTACAATTTAAGAAGGCGGCATTTAGAACATAGGTACTTTGTTGAAATCCATGTGTTACATGGAGGGATTTATCTATTTCACAAAACGGCATCTTGACCCTCTTAGTTATTGTCTGGTGTGATTGAGTGTTTTCAGTAGAAGTTTGTTACTGTCATCAATTGTAGGTGTTACAATTAAATTGATTAATCTTACGGAACAGGTTACAAATCTCATTTCTGGACATGAATGTTGTAATCTGCAGTGGGCTACAGTATAGTTAAACTCAGTTGGTAGAGCAGGCTCCCCATGTGCAGACTCAACTTGAATTCTGTTTTGGGTGTCACCTGCTATATGTCTCAGTCTCCCTCTTTCAGAATTATCTAAAATACAGGCTGGAAAAAGCTCCAAAAATATGCATGTTTATATACATAAAAAAGTAACCCACCCAACACTGGCAGTGCAAAGGTTAAAGGTCAAGTGCACGCCCTCCACAGGGATCAGAGGAGGCAAAGCTCTGGCTTATCTCCCGACATGCTAACTTGCATGCATAACAAACCAAAGTCGCAGCCCTCAGAGTTAAAATACGGACCCTTTGTGGGGTCAAAAATACAAAACGGCACAGTGGACTCAGCTCACACATATGGTGGTCACATGACTTGGACAATGTAGCCGGTGGACATTTGTCGAGACCAGATTGTTTGCGTTGTGCGTTTTGCATAAATGGCCAACATAGAGGCCGTATGTTGAGGAGACCAGATTGTTGTGCAGGTTACCTCCAGCGCTCCAGTGAAGTTTGGTTGTTGGTGCACGGCTCCTTCGAGGCCGGCGCGCCCAACGCCCACGCGTGTGTGAACCTGTCGGCCCGCATCACACAATTAGACACGAGTGCAGCAATGTGCAGCTGTGCATGCAACATAATCCCCGGTCCTCGCAGCGTGGACGCTGCATGTGTGCGTCCAGCAGTGTGAAATGTGCCGCTTTACACTCAGTCGTTTCAGCCCACTGCTGCACACCTCCACCTGCTCGGCTGCCTCTTTTCTCTCAATCTGTGGGGGGGGTAAAAATGCATTTCTTTCTTTTCCTTAGCCCTCCCTCAGCCGCGCTTGCACGACCACAACCTTCCGCCGATGTCAAGTGCAGGGGAGGAAATGAAGTCACAGGCTGCTAATGAATCTCGACTCGCAGTCCTCCGGCATAAATAATCATGCACAAACACTGACAGAAGTATTCGCTGCTTGTGCCATGTTTTATTGTGTCGAGACAGACATGTTTAAAAGCCCTAACTGTACTTTGAGTCAATAGAGGGAACTTGTGACATTGTAATGCACCCCTTTCAACAGATCTGCTAAATGTCAGCAAACTGGTTCTGAGTGTAATCCCAATTTGCCTTGGAATTAGCACTTTACAGTGACGATCTAATTATTTAGACAATTTATTGCCTGCTGCTAATATCTCTCAAAATAAGCTGTTCCCTTCATCTT
The DNA here is from genome assembly GCA_029224185.1 of Karalla daura. Taxonomy (NCBI): domain Eukaryota; kingdom Metazoa; phylum Chordata; class Actinopteri; order Chaetodontiformes; family Leiognathidae; genus Karalla; species Karalla daura. The sequence continues at coordinate 11,658,939 of CM055202.1, forward strand.
GATCATGTGATAAATGTGGAATCAGGGAGGATAAAGTCCCAGACATGCCTCAGAGCCTGGCGTCACATCTCTCCCCTCTCACATTGAGGGAAAGGGTTTGTGACAGCGCTGCTGCTGCACTTGGCGCAGGACAAACCACATCCGTAAAAACCAAGTGACTCTCGGCGGCTCTGCCTTTGCGCACGGAGTTGGAGCGCAGAAAAGCGTCGAAAGTGGCCGGAGCTGCGGCTGTGGAGGCAGCAAGGTGTGGGTAAAACCTGGGTGAAAAACTTCCACCTGTGCAGCCGCAGAGAAGCGTCGCCATGGAGCAAAAACGGAGCGCTATGACACACGAGCATGCGAGATGCTCCCTCGGTTTCTTCTTATTTCGAAACCTTTGTTTGTTTGTTTGTTTTTCTGAAACTTCCAAATTAAAAGTTCTGTCTCTGGTCTGACTGTGTGACTGGCGTTAGAAATTGAAATGAATGAAGCGCAAATATCGCATCGCATCCTCAGGATCAGATGAATATAAAAGTGGACTTTAGAGGAAAGTCTGCCCAGAAAGACAACCTTCAACTTTTATTTCTACCAACTTCCGCAGCAGCGAGGAACATCCAGAGAAACAGGCTGCGATAGAAAGCCCGATGTTCTATTTTGTTTTTTGGATGGAAAAAGAAAGTCTCCTTTATTGGATTCTCCTTGGCCATAATACCGGAAAAAACATTATGGCGAAAAACGAGGCGGAAAAAAATTTAACTATGTAAATTTGACAAATATATTTACGCATGCAGAAGCAGACTTTAAGGTGCTACCCAAATTATACGTGAATAAAATGAGATTTCTATGCCTGAGTTGTTCGCAAATAAAGCGAAAATATTTATGGAAGAAATTGTAAGTTCAGGTAGGCCTGTTTGTTATCTGCAGCATATTTAAAGCCAGTCACCTCGCGAAGATGTCTAAAAATGCGTGAACAGAAGCGTTATTATTATTAATTTAGTTAGAATTCCCATTATATCTACTTATTAAACTGTTAGATTTTTTGCGGCCTGTACAGCGCAAAACTCAGGAAACCAGAAAATAACTCAAACAGAACTCCGTCAGTCCGACCTGAGGGGGCTCTGGATTTTCTTGTTTTTTACAGAATAAATTATTTTTTTTAGCAAGGAATTGATTTAAAAAGTTTTATTTGTAAACATTAAATATTTCTTTCTCTCTAAAGTTTTGCGGAGCTCGGGCAAGAAGGATAGAGGTGACGTGTGGGCCTAGATCACACAATGCTCATCCACCTCTGGATATAGGATGACTGCTGTGGTTAGTGTGGGATCCTCTTCTTTTTTATCCATCTGTGTGAAGTCATAACTATCTAGACGTTTATAAGACATGAAACATAGACAACGTGCTCAGCATGAACCCCCATGGCTGGGTGTTTTTTTTTTCTTTTTTTTGGAAATCCTTTAAATTGCACCATGCTTTTAAGTGTAGCTCTCGGCAATAGAAATAATAAATATATAGAAACGTTTATATTCAACAGCAACAATACTTACAGCACATACAAACAAGGAATGTCTGACAGTTTTACAAACACCATGGGTCCCTCGGTTTTTCTATACACATGAGATAATTGTCCACATATGCGTCATACATAAAAGGAGTGCCATTAACTACCATTAATCTGTATCAAATCTAGCAGACTACATAGTGTCCGGATTATATTAGATATAGACATCACCTCAGCAAGTGCCTATAAAAGGAAAAGAATAATGGTACGAAGAAGAAGTAGAAGGGGAAAAGAAAAGATGGAACATGCGTTGTCTTTTCTGGATACTTTTTGGGGAATCCTGTCAGAAACACATAGGCACGAGTCAGAAAGGAAAAGAGAAAGAAAAATTAAATCTTTTCTCATTATAACAAACTTTGTACACGTGTTATAAACCGATGCGCCCGAGGCGTCACATAATCTATCATTAATATACAACAGTGTGTGTGTGTGTGTGCGTGTGTGTGTGTGAGTGGGTGCGCGCGCGCGCCGAGTACGTGTGTGTACGTGTGCGTATGTGGTCATATATTTATATATTTATATTATATATATAAATAGATGGAATATATTACATCTGGGTAATGCTGGATCATCAGAGGAGCAGATAACTGCAGAAATAAAAATAAAATAAAACAAAGCAAATTTCAGTGAATGAAATCAACAACAAACACACTCTCTCTTCCTTTTCACTTTCTTGTTTTTTTTGCGCGGTGAATCCTTACTCATAATGTTGTTTTACAGGAGCCGAATATTCAGAAATAATAGCGATTAAAAATGACTCAAAACAGTCGCTTTTTGTAGTATTTTTTGGAAGTTCTCTGAGGTCTCTCTCCCTCTCTTTCTCTCTCACTCTCTCTTTTTCTCTCTTTCTCTCTCTCTCTCTCTGTGTCCGGGGTTCAGAAAGGTAGAGTGTCGAGGAAAAGTTTGTCAATTATTGCCGGCGGAGGGACTAGGTCTTCTAGTTTTAGGTAAAAGATGCGCTGCAGACCTTGAGTACATAGTGTGCGCAGCTCGGGCAGCTTTCCCAACAGTTTTGACAAGTAGTTGGGTCGGTTCAGTCCCCCTCCATTGAATGTCACTTGGTCTTTGAGGCAGTTGACGATCTTGTTTTGGAGATCTTCCACCCTCTTGGGTTCCTTCAGCCCGTGTCGCTCTGGAAATGAAATAAAAAGAAACAGCACAATGAGACATCGTTTCTGGTAGATATAGAGCTTTCACTCATTAGAGGTGAGGTATCTGATGTGATCTGCACCTGTAACCATCGCCAGAGCCGCGATGCAGGAGAAAGCCGAGATGTCGATGTTCATGCTCTGCAGGTTGGAGGAGAACTCCACGATCGCGTCCACCCACTCCCCAAATCCACGCACGCACTGCAGCCGGTGCAACACCACCCCGTTGCAAAATATAAGTTTGCCCTCCACCGGGTTGGACCTGCAACGCAATTCATAAAAAAAGAAAGGCTTTAATTACGGTCTAATTAGAAAAGTCAGCGGAGCCTGCAGCAAGGAGCCGGTGATGGCGATCCACTTCACCTGTACGCCAGCCGCAGGACGAAGAGCTCCAGGAAGGCGGATTCAAAGAGGAGGTCCTGGTCCTGCTTCTGGAGGTCGCAGAAGCCGGGGATCTTCTCGGCCCAGCCCCTGATGATCTCCATGGAGCCGGTCAGGAGGTCGTAGAACTGCTGGATGTGCTGCGTGTTGTCTCCGGCCATTTGGTAGTCAGGGTTGGCCTGGAACTGGAATTTAATTTACACAGAGCCTTAATGAGCTGCCCTCCCCTCTCTCTTTAAAATATATAATCCGTGAAATTGCAAATCTCCCAAGATGGAGAGGCTGCTTTTTTTTAACCACTAAATTCTCTCTTTATTTTTCCCCTCTCTCCTCTATTTCAATTTATATTAAAAGAGAAAGTGTTGGAGGAAACTTCCAGGGGCAGTAAATCCCTTTTAATGAAAGAGGACACAGATCTTTTTTCGTTGTTGTTATCTGTGGGGTCCTTACTTACTCTGGAGTAATCCAGGGCCGACATGGAGGGGTTGGAGTCCACATGGGCCCGGACCAGCGCACTGATGAGGCTGACCGGGGGCGAGGGAGGGGAGGGCTCCTGGGGGCTTTTGGGTTTGGATGGCAGGCGTCCTCTCCGACCCTTCAGGTTATCCGTTCGGACAACTCGATTGGAAGAAAAACAGGACATATAAGTCAACCGTAAGGTCCCCTCTACCTCCCTGAAGCTGTGCGCAAACGCGTAAAAAAGTTTTAAATCCACCCAGTCCCCCAAGTTGCGCGTATCTGAAACCGGGAAAACAATATGACAGGTGCGATGTGAAGTTGAAATGCGCGGCCTGAACTTACCTTCTCTCACCATTCCCACCACAAGGCACTTCTGGAAACGGCAGAACTGGCAGCGATTTCTTCGGCGTTTGTCGACAGGACAGTTTTTATTTGCTAGACACACGTATTTTGCATTTTTCTGGACGGTGCGCTGCAAAGATAGAAAGAGAGGGAAAGAGAAACACTGTCAGGGAGCGGGCCTGGGCTGCAGCTCCAGCATATAAAAAGAAAAAAAAAGATGGAAATGATAGAATATCTGTCATCTCATGTTTGGGACTAGGGGGAATTGAGGGGCTGCAAATACACATTTGCGCTCTTTTCATATTTCATTCCTTTGAGATCAGCTATGCGTGGATTTAAAGTTCTCCTCTGCAGCTGTTACACACACACACACATACACACACACACACACACACACACCCTCCACGGAGTTATTATTAAATCTACCCTGTATTTAAAATATGTTTCTGCTATTATTATTATTCGTATTGTGTTGCACGATGAAGCACTGTATTTACTCACGTCCCTATAACATTAATTATGCGTGTATTATCCTTACAAGTTCTAGTCTGCAGCTATTTTACGCACACATACTGAGCAGGTGATGTGTTAAATGCAGCCTATATTACAAATATGATTCTGAAAAATGTGTGTGATTATTATTCAACACTGTGTGCACTGCATGTTGCAAGCCTCGATCATGCAACACATTATTTTCAGAAGTTTCTGCCGTGTGAAATAAGCACCTCACAGCATGCACTATGAATCTAATAGCACATTATTTGCAGCACTCATCTCTTGCTCAAGTTTTGTTTCTTTATCGATGATTTCCACCTGGGAAACATCTGCATGCACCACGTCCACCTTTGCACCTCGCACCCAGAGTTGCATGTTTTCCCGTGTCTGCTGAGGGTGAACTACATGTGCAGCCTACCTTGAAGAAACCCTTGCAGCCCTCGCAGGTCCTCACTCCGTAGTGCTGGCAGGCTGCGTTGTCCCCGCACACCGCGCACAGCCCCTCGTTGGACGGGGAGCCCCGCGACGGCGGGGACGGCACCTGACCGCTGTCCACCAGCTGGTGTCCGTGTCCCAGCTGTAGGGAGTGCGGGAAGCCGAGTCCCGCCTGTTTGCGAATGGCACCGGGCACCGCAAAGCTCTGTGCGTCCAGGCCTCTGTGCACCCCTGGGCCGTCGTGGTTCATGGAGACGTGCAGGGGCCCGTCGAAGCGCATCTGGCAGCTGGAGACAGGGGTGCCCGGCGGGGACTGCTTGAAGGAGAACAAGGAGAGCCGGGACACCGGGTTCTTGCGCTGCTCCATCATGTGAGAGGTGACATAGTTCTGGTGGAAACTGTGTAGGGAGCCCGGGTCCTCCCACATGTGGTTCGGCTGCACCTGGAAGTTTGGGGTGCTGGGCGAGGAGGGTTTGAAGTACACAGGCCCGGAGTGAGCCATCATCTCCTCGGACTGGGGCGGAGGGAGATGGCTCTGCTGATGGTAGCTGTGCATCTGGACTTCCTCCACCTTGATGGAGGACTGCTCTCCAGAATGGGGCATCTGATAGAGACAGGGCGGTTTGACGTCGTAGCTGCTGTTATAGTTGTCCATGAACGTGCTGAAACTGGGCAGGGATGTGGTGGCTGTGATCTCAGTGTTGGTCAAGTCCATGCTAAACTTCACAAACTCTGGTGTTAAGAAGTCGCAGCTGTACTCTCCTGCGGTGTGGTAGCTGTAGCTCTGGGACGCAGGGCTGGCTCCTTGAGGTGATGATCCATACTGAGCCTGGACGCAGGGCATGGCTGCAGACAGAAGAGGCGCATGAGAGAAAATACTCATGGAGGACGAAAAAGGGATTTTACAGTCCCAAATATAATTTTCCTCTGAGCAGCAGAAAATAAGAAATAAAATATCACATGTAATTTTTTTTACCTCAAGTCTTCTGACAGTTTTTCGGTGACACTTGAAAGGGGTGATGTCAGGAGTTGTATGGGAGTCAGGAGTCAAGAAAGCGGCTCTGTCGTTAGTCTTCACCCGATGAAAAAAAACATAAGCACGGGGTTATGAATTAAAACTTTAAAAATGAGACGCCAGAGACAGATAGTTTTGTGCGTAAAATTGATCCCCGCTCCAATTACGCACGGAAAAATTGGGACAAATTGGGAAGTTGCAGGAGCAGCAACATGCTTTTCTATTTTGCTATAACAATATAAGAGGGGTTGTCTGTGATACACAACTTGGGGAAGTTGGACATGACTGAAAACAGGCAAAGTGCAGAGAAATCCCAGTGAAATTTCAGCTCGGACGCACAGATATTAAGAGTCAGACTCGGATCCAAATGATGCCAATTGATGATGGATAAAGACTAAAAAGAAAGAAGAGGTTTAAAACAGCTGCCGGTGAAGAGCGCAGACACGGACCGCGCCGCAAAAAATGAATAAGGAGTGAATCTTACCTCTTTCACATCAGGATCGTGGCTTTCAATCCATGCGGTAAGCGCGCAGGAGGTATTCATCAATTTTTGGGGGGCGATAATAAAAAGCTCCAGAGCCGCACTGTGCTGTGAGTGCTGTGCTTCCCGTCTGCAGACCGTGTGACTGCGGCTCCTCTGACAGCGACGGCAGCTTCGACTAACCCACTCTGCCCAATGTGGCTTTGTTTATGTGAGCTCCGGTTGCCCTGGCCCACGTGTTTCACAGCGCCACGTCATCGGCGTCACACCAGCCCCGACCAATCAGCGCGGGGAGTCTCTCTAGCCCCAGTTTTTTTTCTTTCTCCTACCCTGGCCAGTGTGTTTGTCTTGTGGTGTGTGTTCCTCCTCTGTGCAGCTTCCCACATGGACGTTAACGCGCGCATACACACACACACATACACACACAGGCACGCACACACTGACTTCTTTTTTCTTGCTCAGGTGTGCACAGGTAAGGAGATTTATATTTAGTCATTTAGCAGATGATCTTATCCAAAGTGACTCGTATGGGAGACTGTTGTGTGGCAGTAAATGCTGGTTTACATTCTTTAGGACATGTGAGCAGTAGTGCAAGGGCAGAGCATAACCAATAGAAATTTGAAAAAAGATGAATTCTGTTCACTTTTATAACAAATCACATGTCAGATGTATAATCAGTGACTTGTTAGGTTCATCAGAGCTCTGGATACAGTGAGCTTGTATCTAAAGATCAACAGCTTGTTTTGCTGCTGCAGGTTTTGGGTGACAGGGTGTAAAGGTAGAGCAAAAGTTAATATCTTTCAGAACATTACATTCACATGTACTCATTCAGCAGATGCTTTCTATCTAGAGTCACTTACATATAGGGGAGAGAGGTTAGCACTGTTGCCTCAGCAGGAAACAGGCCAAGAGCCTTTCTGTGCAGAGTTTGCATGTTCTCCATGTTCTGCACCCCTGGCACTCCATTAAAGTACAAAATGGATAAGATAATACATGGATGGATGGATGGACATATGCATATCACAGAAAATATGCTGTGATGATTACTAAGGGATGGGAGTGCAGTGGTTTAACTAATGGCATGCATGCAGAGTTTTAAGGTCCAGTTAGAGGGAGATGACAGTAGGAGAAGGAATTACAAGCGATGGTTAATGCCAGCTTCTGTACTCTGTCCACATCAACACACAGGGTTTTCCTTTAAGGGAAAGTGGAGCTCCCTGCTGCTACTGCTGCTGCAGGCCCACAGGCAGAAACACTCAGGTATAAAAGACCCTGCTGCATCTGGAGGCCTGCTAGTTGTAACTCTGTTGTTTTAGACGAGTGCATAGTGGCACATGCAGCCACAGTTATGTCACAATGAAGCTGGAACGCTGGACTCGGTAGAAACCGGCCCCCTAATGAAGCAGAGGGGGTCAATATTATTCTTCGTTATCTTCTGACAGGATTTCTGTATCTCAATTGTGTTCCAAATTTAGACCTCAGATGGGGTGGGGTTTGCAGGGAGGGCTGCCTATTCACAGGGCTGGATGTAAGTGTATGTGAGGAGGAAGGAGGAGGGAGGAGGGAGGGAGGAGGTGGTGGAGGAGGGTAATTAGTGGGCCTGTAGCCAGTTGTCATGGAGGGGGGGACCAATTTAGTCCCCAGAGAGGGAAACGTGATAGGAGCCGGCAGAATGGAGAGTGACGCAGAAAACGCTCAAGTTGACGCAGTGGCCAAAATAATCTCCTGGCCTTATTGTTCTGCAGCGATGGAATAACTGATCTCAGTGTAATCTCGTGCCGGCACCTTGTAGCCAATCACGGTGGCCTAAATTTTTCTAACCCTAACCCAGTCCCAGAGCAGGTGTCTCCCTGCTGTTTGTTGGCTGCCCTGGACTCAGACTCAGAATATGGATTGGGGTGGGGGGTGTAGGAGATGGGGTGGGGGGTGCATGAAAATAGTATATCATGGTTACACTCCCCTCTAGAGGACACTATTGTTCACCAGCCATACATCAAGCAGCCTCTGGTTCTTACAATTAACCCTTTTTTAATGAACCTAACCCCATTAAGGTAACACGGTGTTGCCCAGGTGTTTTGAGGTGGATCGTGTAGCAGGATTGTCGTTGCACAGAGTTCAGCTACTCAGGGCGACACGCTGCAGTCTGGCATCTAGCCAGGAGAGCAAACAACAGTGTACAGTGTAACTGAGCAAAAGCAATGTTTCCACACATCCTGGAAAAACCATGGAAAACTAGTGACCAGCTTCCCAGTAATGAAAACACATGGTCAAAGAGAAAATAAGTCAAATGTCTTGGAAAAATTGGAGATTTCCTGGAAAATGATTTCTCCTCTCATTGCTTCGCTCTATCCTGCGAGTAAACTCAGCTTAGACGATAAATTTGTCATAATTTCCATGTGCTCCGTTATTTCATAGATATAGACATGCTCGGCACATATTTTAAGTTAGACTTCTGGGGGAGAAAGGAATAAATATGAAAGCAGCCGTGATAGATGTACAAAATGAAAGGTAATCATGAAATATACATATGATATAGATATTTCAAGTACATGAATTGAAGTAAATGTCAACATTGCACTGATAGTAAGTAGCTACACAGTGTGTTGCATCACAGCACCCCGGTTCAAATCCCTGTCAGACTGAAGGCATTTCTCTGTGGAGCGGGCCAGTTTCCCATGTGTCTGTGTGAGTTTTCTCACAAAAAATATGCACATTGCATTGGCCGACAGGAGACTCCATATTCCCCCTTGTGTAGATGTGAGAGTGATGATAGTGGTATGATAGTAAATGAGAATCTATATTACAATTATACACGTTATAAAATTTGCAGATGAGGTCATGTGTCTCTGTATGTGATGTGAAAATGCTGAATACTCTAGATCAGGCATCAGCAAATGGAGGAGTGTGAGCCGTGACCCATCTCTGATAAATTTACGAGAATAGATGATTTTCAGTCGCAACTATAGACAGTGTCCGCTGCTAGGTGTCGATAGGACTTCTTCGTTGTCCATGACAACAAACAACAGACACTTCTTCTTTGTGGGGAAAAATGAGCTTCCCACATTGTCGAAGGGGTTTTGAGTGCTTGACTCCACCTACTGGTGTGGCGAGTTCAGTAGGGTGCATGCGCAACCAACTCGCTGTGCCCAGTGAGTGGGGTCTCATACTTTTCCCTGCACCATTTTAACCAAGATTATTGCAAAAAAAGGGGCAGACATGCCCATTTTTTCTCATTAAGAGAAAAACAATGATGAAAAGACAAGGGTGGTGTCCAAGCTTTGTTGTCATTGTTCATTTTCTTCCTAAAAGAGCAATTTCTTATTTACTGTTTTCTTAAGATGTTGACCTGTGAGTTTTTTGAGCTGGGACCTCTTTGATTTTTGTTTTGTCCCTACAAGAGCCACTTTCTATTTCATATTTCCTGAAGACGTTCACTGTTTCTTTGGGCTGGGACCTCTTTAATTTAAAAGAAAAATGGTTCTTAGGCTCTGTTTTATTTATTTTATTCAGAGGTTTCTGTTTTCCTTAATGTGAAATGAAGGCCTTACATTTTGTTTTCCTGCCTTATCTGCCCACTTTTATTCATGGTAAAAGAGCTATATTACGATACAAGTGCGCTCTGTTAAAGATTTCTTGTATTTACAATAAATATTACTATAACCATATGAAGATATGAACATAGGGGTGGGTTAGACACGATAATAAGACATAAACTGGACTTTGGTTTGCACCTTTTACTTGGTGGAAATTTTAGTAAGTGGACCTTGATCACCCCTGCTCAATTCTGTCATAGTTGTGCCTGAATTTTGTTGTCACATGCATGTAGCTCCTCACCTCTTCCTGTTTTCTGCCGATCACACACACATGTTCTTGTATGTCGGTGTGCAGGGTGTAAAGCACCTTCACATTTCACATTCTGTCTGGTTTGACGCTGCATGGCCGCGCTGTGTCTCTGTTATCCGTTTACCGCTTAGACTTTGCAATGAAAACACAATTAGCAGTTTAATTGGCCATTTTACCGAAGAATAATTAACTTCCCATTTATATGCCCAATTAATCGACTGTCATTTGAAAGTGACGAGTTGGTTTAATTTACGTAGAAGTTATTTCCTGAGATTATATTTTCAACTTTGTTTGAAGAATTGTCTCCTGACATAACCACTTTTTGGTGATTTATTGTTGGGTGCGTAACTGTGCACAGCTGCATGCGGCATATGTGAGAGATGCCTGTTATTATTATTATTATTGCACAGAGAGTCTCTGTTATTAATTTATATGCAGGTGTGATATGGAAATCTGCAGGAAATGCACTCCATCAGGGGATAATATATCACATAATCCCAGTTCCAGTCAGACCTGTGACAAACAAAGTGAGCAGTCATCCTGAGACAGCTGTTTCATCATTTGCCTCTAGACTGTATTAACACTAAGCTACACAAGCCTGGAAGTCATCCTCATATTCTGGTCCATCGCCAGCGCCAATCACATGCATGTTCACTTGCATGAAATGGTCTGTTTTATTTCTATATTTTATCTGGATACAATAAATGATGAGAGCATGGATGTGAATTACTAGATTTACACCAGACCACATGGCCTGATGTGGGTGTATGTGAGTTCATATGAGGACCGGATGTGGTTGTTGGTTCCAGCGATAATTAAAGCTGTTAGACACTTGGCATCTCAGTGAAAACCACTTTTTTCTACTTTAGCTTGCTAAAAGTGTGTGTGAGTGCACTCAATGACATTCTGTGCATATCGGACCTTAAAGGTGTACAACTACTAGGACAACCAAATTACAGCATACAGTCCTTTTTACTGATGGTTGACACAGCATGCAAATATTTTTAGAGTGGAGTTCATCACCTATTTCTCATTTCATCTGTGATACATATGTGCCATAACAATGAAAATCCTTGAGAAAACTGTGAAAATTTGTTGCGGCTTCCTCTAATTTCCTCTCATCACTTGATCCACTCGCTCATTTCTATTAAGGACATTGACCCCCCTCTCCTTAAGCTGAGGCTGAGCTAGTTAGCAAAATTTGCTGCCCCTCTGCACACAAACCTCATTTCATTCCTAAGCAGCAGGTATCAAACTTTCTGTGAATTGAACAGCCCGACCCTGGAGGCATCCCTTTGCTCAGTGTCTTCTTCCCATTTCTAGATTCCCTCTTTACAAGCTTAAATGTCTACTTAATATGCTTTAATGCCTGCTCTTTAGAGCCGGGGAGCACTTCATCACTTTTATACACCTTTATATAACACACTGTTAACTAGCAATGCCTTATGGAACAGCTTGTCTTGCAGCTGGAAGGCGCCTCCCTGGCATGATGGAGGTACCTGTTCACCATTCACAATGAGACAGTAAAATGGGAATAGAGGCCTCTGCATACTGCTGCTGTCTATATCAGTCAGCGATGAATATTCATGAATCACAGTGTCATGACATGCTCTGTAATTGGCAGCAACATTAGTAATGACACTGCTGGTATCAAGTCCCTGCATATTCATGTGGTGGGGCAATATTTCCTCGTGGAGGTGTTTTTTTTTTTCTCTCCTCCTTGCAAGTGAAAATGTATTCTGAAGCTGCAGGTGTCCCTGGTGCCACAATCAATTGCTGGCTGGATTGTGCCCCACTGAAAATCAGACAAACCATTAGTTTCTTTGTCAATCTCTTTCATTAATAATATATGTGAATTACAAAAGGTTGGGAGGACTCTAAATATTGTAAAGGGAATCTCTTTGTAATAGTTATGAATTCAGGCCTTAAGGACTCCGATATACCATGTGCTTGTCACCGCCTGCCGGGCTTTGAAAAGATCACTGGTAAAACGTATTGATTACTTTGTGCCCAAACAGTAACACGGACAATCATTTTATGAATTCAGCTGGTTGGAGTGCGATGCTTTTGCTGTGGATGCAGCAGCGAGGGACCAAGCCGACACTATGGGCACGCTCCTCTCCTCAGACTGGAATTTTCTGCAGCTCCATTTCGGCTTCTCTAAAGTGTCCTAGAATGGATGATGAGGGAGCTGGGGAAAGCTTTGTCTAAGCTGTAAGGCTTTCTCCTCTAAGCAGCTGGATGGCAGGATTTGTCCTCCTCGTGGCTTCAGTTTAGTGCTGTGCACCATTCACACTGTTGTCTAAGGACGCAGATGGTCCTACACCAGAGGTGGATAAATGTCCTATACTCACAATATGACTTCTATGAAAATATACTATTGATAGAAGCTAAAAAAAAGTAATTAAAGAGTTAATTGTCTCCTGCAGATATTAAAAATGGCCTTATTGGATTGTTACAAATGCTGAGATGAGATGAACGATACTTCATTGGATTTACTAGATGTTTTATGTCAAATCTAAAACTGACAAGTAATTATCAATTCATTCATTCATTCATCATCTGATGAATCTAATCTCAATCTTACATTTGTGCAAGGAATAAACCCAGTATGAGCACCATTCATTTAACTGAGAGTCTTGTCTTTGGACCATGGGAAGAAATCAGTCCAACCTACTGTACTGTAGTATGTACTGTACTACTATATCACCCCACATAAAGTTCTATCAAATGGAAACTCTCATGCACTATTATCTCAGTCTTGTGCAGGAGCACAATACTTAAGTAATGTTTATACTAATGTTTATACTTTAGTACTACCTGCGAGCTTTGGGTGAATTAAGAAAAGATGGATTCCATGAGTTGTGAATGAGGGAGAGCTATGGCAGCCATCCTGCCATAGCAGGCAGCCTGTAAGACTGTCTGCCTGTGCTCCTCTCTCCCCCGTCTGTCTGCCGCTCTCCAGCTGAGCTGTGTCTGTGTTGCAGGAGGAGGTGAAGTGACGGGAACTGTGACTGCTGTCAGACCAGATCTGGCTGCCTTTGATTTAAGCCTCATTCGGCTGTGCCATACCAGAGAAACCGGTCTGGTGAGTTCTCGACAGTCTTTAAACGGAATGAGGAGGTCTGAGATGATGCTGTTATTAGACACAAATCATACTCAGTTTTATTCAATGTAATCCAGCAGAGCTTTCTAGTTTTAGTTTCTCTGCACACGCTCTTCATCCTAACAGTCATGTGTTGCCTCTGTGGTGGGAGGACGACATGATTAAGAGAGGCAGTGAACTTATTTGTCTTTTTCTACTTTGCTTATTTTAGATAATCCTTTGCCATCACAACGTGTGCGTCTTGCAATTAGTCAAGTTCGCTTGTTACCGCGTCTCGGCGCAGCCTGTCTGCACGCCACATGCAGATTTTGTGATTAATCTCGAAAGACAATATTTTGAAATGTTATTGGGCGTGGAATATAAATAAGCACGTGATGTATTGTTTTTTATTGCTTGATGGTGTCTGACAGCTGTGTCACAGAAAATGCATGGCGTCTTTCTTCCTAAATCCATCATGAGGAATATAAAGACATATGCATAATAATGAAACACATTTATTAATGTGCACTGTCCCCTGGAGTCACATGACAATGAAATGGATGGCTGTTTTTTCTTTTTGCATGGATGCTATATTCCTGTGTGTGGCATGTGGAGGCAGCTGAACAGGTAGACAGTGTCCTTGGGGATGTGCTGCTGTCCAGGCGACCTCGGATAGTGGCCTGGACGAGGTCTGACTGGAGTTTAATGGCTTCTGTGCTAGAGAAGGAGCCACTGTCTCAGGTTGGACTCCCTCACTGGGAGCAAGTTGCTTTTCATTTGCTGGGTTGTGAGTTAGTTAGCCAGGTGTTTCTTGCAGTTCTTCTTTACAGCCACAGAGAACATACAGTGCCATTTGTGTGTCTAGGGAGATCACAGTGTGTATGGAAGCAAAACTTGTTAAGGATGAGCAACACAGCGATCAAGTGGTTAGTCCTGGACCTGGGCTTGTTTCCCATTTTGGACTGAGGGCGTTTCTATGCAGACTTCCTCCTTGTACTGTGGTTTCCTCCCACAATCCTAAAACATGCATGTTTTGGACTAACTGAAGACTCTAAGTTGTCCCTAGGTGTGTGTGAGAGAGTGAATGGTTTGTGTCCTGTGATGGACTGGACTACACACAGGGCCACAGGAGACAGGCTCCAGCAGAGTCCTGCAACACTGTGCAGCTCCAAAGTGGACAAGATGTTAGATGGCTGGTTGGATTAACATAAAACCAGCATCAGACTCATCTCACCAAACTTTGGTATGTCCCCCTCCATCAATCATATTGTTGTTAAAAACATATTCATGAGGCGTATTATAATGACCGCCATTTGCCCGTTACTACAAAGGAAAGCTACAGCTTATTTCCAGGGCCGGTGCACACATCTGAAAAAAAATCTAGTCTACTCAAGAGCTGTTTTGAAATCAAATCTCTGCACAGGAAAATCCCTCTGTCCATTCAGAACCCTGCTATTTCCCTCCATCCACCTGTGACTGTGCAATCTGTGTGGTGGGTGTGTTGGATTACGTAGCAGTGACCTTCAGTGGCATTCTGCTGCCTCTCCTCCTCCACATAGAGCAACAGCAAATCTGTATGTGTAAACATGTAGAAAAGTCCTGTTATCCAGGTTCGTAGTGGCACTATTTTTGGCCACATCTGCTGCCGCCTCATGTATAGAAAGGATATGGTGGTGCAGGCTTTCTCACAAATCCATTTTGTTTTCCCCCTCTATACGTCCACACTGCAAACTGTGTTTCTGACACTTAGAAATGGAGCCCACTGGACTTTAATCAATCCCACATCCGCTGCTGCTGTTCGTCCTCATCTCAGCACCAGATGTGCAACTCCCCACAGCTGAAAATATTTGTAAGAAATGCAGTGATCACAGTAATGAGTAGCATGTAGCAAAATATGTGAAGATTCCCATCTTCAGTCGAGAGTTGGACTAAACACTAAAGACATGGGAAATAAATGGGAAAGTGTCAGGGAAACAAATCAACACATTGTGTATTGATGCAGCTTTTCTTGAAAAAAAAGAAAAGAAAAGAAATCTCCTAACATGTGCCAATGTAGGAATGTTTTGGAATTTTGGTTAAATCCCACTTTTTCCTTCTGCGCCATCATTTATCTCTCTCTTTTTCTATTTTTTCCTTAGGAGAGCAGCTCGTTGAGAGGATTTTTCATGGCACACTCATGTTCGGCCCCTGCCTGCAACCACAAACGGGCATTCTGCATCCCGGTGTTGCATAACCTCCTTGCCATTGTGCTGGAGTTGCTTCCAAGCCGTCTCTGTGGGGCCGGAGCTGTAAAACGCTTCGCAGCTCGCGTGTCTGCTGTGAAGTCTGGAGAAGCAGCAGCAGCAGCAGCAGCAGCAACTGTGTGTTTAGACTGGGAGGGTTTCTCCCTTTAACAAGTCCTTAGGCTTTGGTCTAGTGACCACAAAAAATAACTAAGTCTTTTGTTGTCTTCCAGTGAGGCAGAGCATCCTCTTGTGGTTACCATTACATACCAAATCAATTATCTATGCTGCTGGTCGGAGGCTTCTTAAATGTGTTTTTCCCCTTTATTTACTCGTGTTGTCTAATGGTGTTGTGGGGTTAGTGTTAGGAGTGGGTAGGGGTGCTTCAAACCCCTTCCTCTAATCCTCAGTTATTCTTCCTTTATTCTTTTCAAAAGTGGGATTTACAGCACGTCTGGGACAGCAAAGAAGCTTCTAATAGGCAAAATAAAGAGATTTCAGTGTTTTAAAAAAATGCTCTGAAAAAGTCACATGATTTCCCTCAAATAAAATTTGCAAGAAAAAAAAAACATTCTTAAGAAAAGTGATATTGTCCTGATTTATATGGTCTGGTTTCTATCCCTGCACTTTAAAAACACGCAGTTTCCCTTTTGAGAGCCTGCTGTCATGCCGGAGGGAAATGATTGTCGTTTTTAACCAATGGAATATGTATGGCCTCACAATATTGTTCCCTCCATGAATATTACAGTGGAAAGTTGTGCATATGCGAGCGGCATCTTGATCCGTTCTGAAGATTTGGGGACAATAAGTATCCAAATGTTGATGTGTTTCCTTGGCTCCTATTGTCAGATCTCAAAACTGCCCTCACGCAGGGAGACGATTTCTCATCAGCCGCCAGCAGCCGCAGAACCCAGCTCATTCACGGAGGAGTCCGATATCTACAGAAAGCCATCATGAAATCGGATTACAAACAGGTAAATGCTTCATTTTTTCTCCGCAGCTGACACTTATCCGCAGAATTCCTGGTCCCTCTGGTCATATTGCTTTATTTACCCTCCCGTGTTCATTTTTCACTCACGGGAAGCTGTGACATGTTTGCCTTGAATGACTGCCTGCCTTGAATCCTCTGAAGTTGTTTTAAAGAAATCCTACAACTCAGCAGACCTCTGTTGTTATCGTACCGTGAATTAATTCACAAAATTATCTCTCGGTAATAGGTGGAATGAATCCCGCGTCCCCCCCCACCTTTGTCTGTGAATTGTTTAAGACGAGTCACCCCGGTTCAAAATGAAATGTCACCATTTTCTGTTACATTTCACAGTACGATCACGAAATCTCATTATTCCCAGCTTGTGTTTTCTTTAGGAGCCTTATTTTGCTATCTGTATGAACATACGAGGGTCCTGGAGGTGAGCAGCAGAAGAGACCAATTAGTGTGATTGCAGGAAACGCAACTGCCTAGTCAGCAGCTTGACAGTAAGATGTAGACTTTATTACATGTCCTGGATGAAACGGAGGGCAAATTAGAGCAGCAGTTTATGGGGACAGGAAGATTTTTCTGCCCCTAAAACCTAAAAATCTAGTTCAGGTCTCAGAATCAGCTGATAATGAACAAAAGTCTGGGGCTTTAATTCAGAGGCTTTATTAGAGAAATGAAATGTTCAGATAGCAGGGGGACAAGATAAACTGTAATAGGTCATCGCTGTCATTCAAACAAACGCATAGATTATGTTTCATTTATTACCTAACGAACCTAAATAAAGGCTGCATTCAAGTCAGAATTTAATTAGGGGAAAAGAAGAAAAAAATCAGAGCCGAGGAGTGAAAGTCCGTTAAATCGAAGACACGGAAAATCTGCTTGTTCCACGTCGCCTTTCATTCCTCAGCTCATATAGCAGCTAAAAAGAAGAGAAAGAGCAGTAAACCTTTCCTCGGTTAAAGGCGCGGATGGAGTTGGGAGGATGGAGAAGTTCAGCAGAGTGGTTGTAAACTTTACTGTCACCTTTGGGCTGAGAGGCCCAGTGAAGTATAAGGCAGATGAAGAGTGGTCCACGTGCGTCCCCGCACCATCTCGCCTTTGCTCTTCCAGACTTGTGTGAACTCAGGGGCCTTGATTTGATTTGTGCAGCCTTGAATCATAAGCTTTAATTGCACCTGACATTTAAAGCCTCTCTCTGGTATTTAAAGCAGTGTACAGGTGTGGCTCATTACTGAGAGGGGTGGGGGGGGGGGGGTGGATAGGAGATTTTCTGATTTCTCTCTCATTGCCAGGCCATGGCAGCGTCTTAACTCATCACGGCGCCTGTCACCATCCCGCAGCCCCTCCTTCACTCCCACAAAGCCATATATGACCCCGCCATCATCAGTCAAACCACAGTTCGAGCCCATCGTAGAGAAAAGTCTGCGCGGGTGCTGCAGGGAGGCTGTCACAGAGCCGCAGCGCGCTATCACAAGGTATGAGGAGGGAAAACGTGAGATCCAGACACGCTGCACATGGCGCATAGTCCTGGCATTGTGTTTCTCCTGTGTTTGTGATGATGCTGGGAGCCTGGAACAGAAGGTGTATGAGTCACTTAGTGCAATGTTAAAAAAAACGATGGCACTTATCACAGCTGGAAGCGTCGGCGGCAGCAATCCGACTGCAAATTGTAGAAATCTAGATCCACGTCCTGCGACGGACTGATCCTCGCTTGTCTTATGTGAACATGTGAGGAAGACAGGTTATGAGGCTTGCTATAATCTTCCAGGACTTCCCACATAGTGTGTGGACAAGTGTAGGCCTCTTTGTGGTCTTCGACACTCTTTCACCAAAGATGAAACTCCTCTATGCTTTAGATTAGTCATATCCATCCGACCATTGTCTTACCAGCTTTTTAATGGTGGCTCTAGTGGAGTCTGTCTTCAGTGGAGATGGGGTGGAGGCAGGCAATACACTCTGGACAGAGAGAATCCACACATACACAGGGAGAGCATGCAAACTCCTCACAGAAAGGCCTGTGGTCCATGATGGATTTGAACCAGGGGCCTTCTTGTTGTAACCCACTGAGCCACAGTGTGCCTCATCTCTTTGTCATCATCAATCACAAACACAAAACTCTTCTGCTTTAGATGAATTTTTCTGTATTATTTTAAAAAAATTGATAAAAGAGCAGACAAGATGCTTAGATTCGGTCTAGTAAACAAATAAGCCGAAACAAAAAATTGTAATTTCATTTCTCGTAATCTTAAATTCTAGATCACACCTCCATCTTCTCCTCCTTTTGCTTCCTCATGAAATATTTTGTGTCTCACACGGCCGTGTAATTGCTGTCTATGTGAGCGTAAACAAATTAGAAAGAGCATTTTTTAAAACAGAAAACAGCCAGTGGGCATCGCGTTCCAACCGGTCCCAGGAATCCATCTTTCTCCGGGCTATATGTGCCTCGTGTTGGCATCAGAAAAACAAAGCATATGTTGATTGTTAGCCAGGGTGTACATAGCATGTCCTGTTCACTCAAGGTCTCCCTTGTAGCTGCAAACTCCCAACTTTGTTTCTCTAGGCTATCTGTCAGACTTCATTTAGCATTTGAGGATATGTGGATTCCCATGTACTGCAAAAAGGCAACGCACTTCTGAGGGAATACGGCCACTATCTGAGCAGTGATCTGTCAACCTTATTCACTTAGCAGAAGTAAGTAGGAGAGGGGGGTATTTTACATGTGCTATTTATATTTCTTCAGTTTTATCAAAGCAGATTGTTATTGTTTTTTGTTTTTGTTTTCTTTTGAGCTTCCACATTGGGCCAAAATCTGATGCGGAAACATGAATTTACTACATTTTAATTTTTTGGTAAAAATTTTGTAAAATCCTTTCCTGGCAGCTTGGACAGGATAAAGGAATAAGGAAATTAAAAACGCATTTAATTTTTCCTCAAGCTGTCTTTTCCACCCCTTTTCCCATCCGCAACTGGGTACATTATGGCAGTGACATTTTCTGTCCTGACCTTCTTTACTGGGGATCGGGCTTTGACTGCTCGGGTTCATCTCCTCGGGATTTTTCAAGCCATCATGGTCAGATAGTTTCAACATGTAGACATCCTCTAGCCTTAGAAAATATAGTCTTTGCCAACATAAAAATCTGTAAGAAATGACAAAGAGATTGTCATGCTCGGGCTAAATCACACATGGCCATTTCTGTATAAAGTGATCCGATAAACGGTGATGTCCTGCGGGATAATCAACAATAAAAATGCCAAAAAATTTTAAGCTTTTTACGCTTAAAAGGAACATTTTCATCCTCTCGTGTGTTTACATTACATTTATTTTATATTCAGCCATATATTTACGGGTTAATAACTTGATCTCCTACTGTACCTGTAACAATTTAATTGGACCAGTCAGCCCAGTGAAGCATCTCCAGCTCCATGACTGGGAGACATGAAATTCATTGTCATTATTGTCCCTGTCATTTTGCAGCATTTTGTCCGGCCGCAGACTTCCTCTCACTCCACTGAGTTTTGTACCTCCAGGAGGCTGGAACGAGTGCTGGTGTGAGCTGAGTGGAGGTAGGGCTGGGACGCGAAGGAGGGAGGGAGGGAGTGGGAGGGGGAGGGGGAGGGGGAGGGGGAGGGGGAGGAGGCTTCTCTTCCTCCGGGGAGCTTTGATGCTCATTTAGCTCTGCTCTGTCATTCGGCCATTTTGGCTTTTAATTGCTGATGATAATTATCGTCATGATTATTGTTATCTTCATCAGCTCGTCGGGGGCCCGCCTCGGCCTCGCCGCGCCGTTCATTCATAAATCTCGCCGCCGCCGTCTGACTAATCCAGGAATTCCTGACATTTAATGCAGTATTAATGCTCCCGTTCCTCGCCCGGTGCCAATCTGTGACAGGCTCCACACAGAGAGTTGTGAATCACGGGGTCAGAGGTCATCAGGAGGCTCAGCAATCACCAAGGATCAGACTCTGCCTACTGGTGCCAAGCCCCTTTACGTGTGTGTGTGTGTGTGTGTGCGTGCACCACCGGTGGCATAAGTTTGCTAACCACATCCTATAATGGTCACATTCACCCTACAGAGATGAAGAAGTGGATTCCATGGTCTTCCTAATACATCATGGCAGGGTGCATACTCTTGTATGTAATTCATTCTAAAATGTGGCCTTTAAATCTGTTGTTTTCTTGTTGTTTTTTTCTTCTTTTTTTTAACTTTTTTTTTTTCCTTTGCTTTCAATTTATTTATTTATTTCCCGTGGTGGGGGGAAATGGCTGGGAGCATGCGGTAGCATTAAGCAGAGCCCACCAGCTAGCTAGCCTCAAGTCGCTCAAACGTAAAATAAATCAGGGCACAAAGGAGCGAGCTCATTCCTGCAAAGTAGCAACATTTTCCCCGGCCAACAATGAGGACTTGAACTTCCCTGGCAATAACAAATAGAAAGAAAGTCACCCGAGACACCAACATTAAAAGTGATTAATCATCTCTATTCTCTCTTTACTTTTGAACCAAGGGATTGTCCAGCAATAAATCTTCAAAGATGTACATAAGAATCACCTCCTAATGAAAGCGGGCTTTGTTCATTTGTCACCTTTTGGACCCTTTCATTTAAATTACAAAACTTGTGACCTTGTGACTCTGAATATAGATCTCTGGTATTTCAGAGCTGAAGAGGGATTAATCCATAAATCTTGATATTAGATTTCTCCGTTCATTAACAGGATTCTTCCCGAGGATCTCCAGCCAGAGGAGTGGATCAGCCGCTGTCCGGATCTGTTTACTATTGTATTGACACATTGAGGAATGTGATTATCAGGAGCAGGGGAGGATTGTTTTCTGTGATCATTCAATTCAATGTTTTTAAAATGGAGGCGGTTTGTATCGTTTCCATACGTATTTAATGTTGTAAAAGGAACTATAGTGTGAGCGTGAAGGCAGAAAAAGCTGCACTAGGAAGGAATAACACACTATCAGGTTAAAACAACAGATCTTAGTTTATATTAAACCAAATATTCTGGAAAACATGTCAGATTAATAACCAATTTTCCAGACAAGATGAACACATAAAAAAATTGATTAAAAGTACAATTTCCTGGAAAACGTTGAGTTTTCCTGTGATATTAATTCTGCTCACTATGCGTCTTTACACTGAAGAAAATGCATCATAATTTCTGCGAGAGATGCGAGAGATTATAGTTATAGTCACAGACATCTGGTTGTGAGGGGGGAATAAACATGAAAGTTATCTTGGTAAATGTACAAAATGAATGTACATGAATGGTAAATGTACAAATGAACAACTGTAGGGAGTGACACATCTCCAGAGGAGGGAGGGGAGGTGTCGGTATGTGACATGACAGCTTGTCTGTCACACTGTGGCAACTGAAAGACTCCTGTAAAAAGACTAGGAAGGAATCCTGTATATTTTAAGGCTTTGATGCTGTCTGCTGCTTATCCCCTCATTCCCTGCTTTTTTTCCGGAGCAGCACCTCCCCTTCCCAGTGCAGGAGAGGAGAGGAGCAGAGAGGAGCAGCGAGGGGAGGGGGTGGTCGCGAGGGGGGGACTCGGGCCAAAGGGCCACTGTGGCTTTAAGTGTGCTCCTTGTGTGGCCAGAGCAGCCATCGCGCTGATGCAAAGTGACAGGGACAGATGTGACATATCGGTTCCGACACACTTCCATACCACCAGTCACAGGCTCGGGGTGACTCACATCCCCCTGCTCTGGTCCTGTCCCCCCGCTGCAGGACAACACAACGATGCTCGAATGAACCTCGCCATCGCCCTCACTGCTGCCAGGTATGGGGCTGCCATAGCCAATTACACTGAAGTGGTGCACCTACTGGAGAGGGCAGACCCTCAGACGGGGAAGGAGAGGGTCTGCGGAGCGCACTGCGGGGATGTGATCACAGGTAAATCCAACAAAAGCCGCTTCCTTCCTCCCTGCCTCGCTCTGTTCCCACTCTCTCTAGCTCTCACAACAGGGGCCCTCCCAGCACTTCTTCCTCACTGCTAGTTTGCACATAGTCATTGCACATCTAATGCAGGGGCTTTTAATATTTTATAAGCGTTTTATGGTGTTGAGGGCTGCTTCAGATCTTGTAGAGAGGAACATAAGACGGAATTAGCGTACTCCAAATGGCCTTACTTACCTTTTAAATGTCATGCATAGGGCCGGCTTTGGAAGAATAAAGCAGTTAAGGGTAAAAGATGGTATTCTGAAACATTTCATGAATAACCAAGATTTGAGGATCTCAACATATGACCACCCCCTGATGTTTTAAAAGATAGAAGTGTGCTTCCTGGAGGAGCTGTCTCACTTTAATAATGTGCAAGGAGGGCCTCACATGGGGAGGGCTGCGTCTGAAAGGATAATAAAAACACTTTTGTCATCTGTGCTTTTTTCCTGTTGTCTTTTCTTCCCCTTTTCTCTTATTCTCCCTCCTCGAGAGAGAAAAAAAAATTGTGAATTTTGAACCTCGTCATTGCATTTCTCCTCTTCCTCTCTCTTAGCAGTAGCCCTGTCACGTGTCAAATTAGGAAGGGTGGTCCGTCATTCATCTTGTTGTCAAAACAGATCATTTGCTATCCCTTGTGCTATCTTTTGATACGCGTCCCATTATATACTGTAGCTCGTCAGCATCAAGCATCACATTAACAAACATTTCCCTTCCACCATTTCAAAAGGCTCCCTCAGTCACTGCCACTGAGCTACTCTGTGACACAAAGAGGCAAGAGGGAAATTAGGTATGTCTGTTTCCTATTAATTACAATCCTGGGAAGTCTCCCATGGACACACTCGAGCCACTCTATTACGGAGAGAGGGGGGCGTTCGCTGATAAATTAATAATCCGGCTTGTCACCAGCCACAGATGAATAGCCCCTGGTGATTGATGCTGTTTTCTTTCATAGGGCAGGAATTTGATGTCAGAGCCAAATGTGTTATCAATGCCACGGGACCTTTTACAGACGCGCTGCGGAAAATGGATGATCAGAAGAACCCCCGACATCTGTCAGCCCAGTGCTGGGGTGCACATCGTCATCCTGGGCTATTACAGGTAACTAACGGTGGGCCCCTACGTCTCTGTCACTGTCCCCCCCCGTATCACCTGCTCCTTAGTGCCGCCGTCTCATCAGTTCATTAGCGAGAGTCCTCCTCAGCCTCCAGCCCCAACAGCCAGCCTCCTCCCTGGAGCAGCTGCTTAATAGAAATAGAAACAAGCACCGAGGAGTCGTGGCTCTCTGTCGTAATTTTGTTAACTGAAAGAGATTTACATCCCCTGCATCTCCTGAGTCGGGTCCAGCCTGATCAAACATCATTTCTTCTTGCTGAGGTTGGAGCCTCGGATACTCCCGTGACCCAGCCTTCCCCCTCAGCTCAGCCCGTGTTAAATTGAGTCAGTGCCACGTGCATGTGTTTTAAACAGGACAATATGTGCACCCTGGGCCGAGGCTTGGGGAGCAGCGGCTGGAATTGAAACCAGCTGAATTAATCTCCTGGAAACAGCGCTGACAGGAGCCTGATTATGGGGTGTCCCTTCAACCAGCCCGGCCCGCTCGTGCCCTCCCCTCCCCAGCAGACCAAAGGTTAATGCAGTCGTCTTGTTTGTTCCCCTCCCTATACCCCCTGCTCCCGCCCGCCCCTCTCACCATGCACACAACACGGACGCACCTCCAGTTCTGGCGAACATGGAGCTCCTGGATCCTGTCACATCATCCTCTTACTGGAGATGGATGCCAAAACACACCCACACGCAACCATGCGTCATGGTGGAGGAGGACCAAAGTTCACCTCACGACTGCCATAGGCGCGACCTGGGAGGTGATTATGACAGTGACTGTCAAGCAGACGTAGCTGTTTGTGACCTCTGTGTTGGACATATTTGTTGCAAATCTTCCCAAAGTGGATCTAATGGTGCCATCGAAGATCTCAACTACTTTGAGACCCCACTTTGAGCTTCATGCTTTAGGGACCGACTAGATTTTTGGAACCAGGCTCTGACCTAGCCCTACCTGTTCATTGATTCATCCATTATCATTATTATTATTATTATTATTATTATTATTATTATCAGTGTCGCAGGGGTCTGTTGGTGACTATCTCCAGCACACATTGGGTGATGACAGGTCACCACTATTCACAACATAAACAATCCATTGACTCTCACATTCACATCTACGGTCTCCCACCCACCTAAATATGCATCTTTTTGGACTGTGAGAGAAAACCAGAGTACCCTGAGAAAACTATACAATGGGAGAGCATGCAAGAGCAGCACTGGCCCCACCTCCAACCAGGATCCAAACCAGGGACCTTCTTACTGTACTCACCAAGCCACCGTGCTGCCCCAAATTCAGTACAAGAATAATGAATTATGACGTCTGCAGCATGTGAGTGAACAAGCTGTGATATAAGTAGCACAACAATGTCAACATAACATTTCTCCCAGGGATGGAAAAAAAAAAAAAAGAGTCATCACTGTGCACTTACACTTGCGGCACTATAGCTTGGACGTTTGAATCAGACCTAATTCATAACAGCCATTTATGATAATAAATACACGTCCAACAATCTCAACACCACACCCCCCCACCCCCCCACTCCACACACGCCACATCCACCCACCCACCCTCTCTGATTTACAAATAGCTGATAGAGCAAGCAGCTGACAGAAATAAATGAGCTAATCTGATGGCTGTGTAGGACTTCCACCAGATATTAATTCATCAGGAGGCCACAGAGTGCAGACAGATACAAATTCCCGCTTTAATTATGTATGGGAGCTGTGCTGGAAACTGGAGACACCTCTACTACCAGGACTATTTCTCAGTGCAACTTTATGAACCCCTTTGATTCCATCGTTATTTTGTTTTCCTTTAGATATAATACATGTCCCTCCTGCTGTCCCCTAAACACTCAGGACAAAATAGATTTTTTTCCCATCCCATTTCGTAGCAATGCTTTCCCATAAGACATTTGATAATGAACAAGTGGAAAAAAATAACCTTTGCCACATTAAATTATATTGTTTTCGATTTGCAATTTTTATGAGGCCCTTCCTGGAGCCCGTTTGATGTATTTTGTTCCCACTCGGAGCCACAAATGGCCCTTGCCGACAGGCAGGCTTATCAAAACCCAAGGAGGCTTTATTGAATGAGTGACCAGTGGGTATCTAAACAGAATGCGGGTCTATTGATTTTGGAGAAGTGGTCTAATTGTTTCTAGTAGACAAGGGCTTGTCCCGATTATTTGATTGATTAGCTTGATACTGGTCTGCCTCCTCATCCTCCTCCTCTGGCCAGTTAATAGCACTGTAATCCCCATACACTGCTGTATTTCTAATCCATCATCATTATCATGGCTGTACTCAGCACAAGATTAGTCCATGAGGTTTTTTTTTCTTTCTGCATTCCTCAATATTAGCTCTGCTTTCTATATGCTAAAGGAAAAAAAAATACTGGAGAAAAAGTCAGTCAGTACGATCTGTTTGGTGTTTGTTGAGGTCTAGCATTTACACACACTACAGAGCAACTGATAGTAAAATATAAGTATTTATCTGCTATATTTATTCTACAGCTGTAATCACAGTTTACTACAGATTCAAATTTTACATTAAATCCATGCCATTGCAGCAAAATAAACCAACAACATACAACATTTACACCCTTTTAACTATGCGTAATCGGGTCCTCTTGTCAGGTGTTCACATCAGACACAAGGTTAACGCGTCCAGTAAAACAAAGAACAAAGCTCCAAAACAAAAGAATAAAAAACAACAATTAAAAACAAAGAATATAAAAACAAAACCAAACATATGTGACACCACATTGGTATAATTGACAAACAACAACTAACTAACTACAATTCAAGTTGTTTGTAGGCAATGGTACTCTACACCATCCACCACACAAGAGGCCATAGCATTATTTAACATTTTCTATGGATGTGTTTAGGCACTAATAGCATCAGGATGAGACAACATGTTGTGGTCATTCACCAGCAATCAAAAACAACATGTTTTTAGGAACTTAAGCATACAGCAAAACCAGCTACAAATCTACCAAATGCAGCAGTAAAACGCAATATATAGATAACAATGCAATATATCTAATAGTGTGTACATTCATGTTTGTATTCATATTTAATCGACTTTAGCCACTAATACACCTATGTTATTAGTGGAGTCAAATTTTGGTATTTGACATTGTTGTATTGGTTTTACTTGGGTAAAGGATCTGAGAGCGTCCCTTGTCACTGCATGTAAAAGAGCAGCAGACAGAGAAAGGCTTGTTGAGGATCTGTCACTGTAGTTCTCCAGTTGGAGCCTCAGACCAGATCTGGCTCCAGGCAGTGTGGCCACGGACGGCAGGATGACATGTGGCGTATGTCTGGGCGAGACCCTGGTAAAAGTCCTGTAGTCACAAAATGAGCAGAGAGAGCCTGGAGCCCAAGAAGAGAGAAAAAAAGGGAGAGGAAGGGGATGGGAGAGAGAGAGAGCGTGGAGGATATAAGTGTGAAGTGATGGAGCGAGAAGCCGTGACTGGCGGAGTCCACCCGGGTCTCCGTCCTTGCCTGTGGTAGTGCCCGGGCTGGGGTCTTCACTCATTTGTCTAAGAACGTGAAAGGAAAGGGGATGTGGAGGAGGGGGGGGGTGTGAAGAGAGGGTGGCACCAGAGGGCTTTGTCACATTGTGTGGAGGTGACACCTCAGAGGACCTTCTGGCCCCCACAGTGGACAAGCCAGCGTCTCCCCCCAGTCGTACCCCGAAGGGAGCGGGGTCTCCATGGCTTCTCACAGTCACACCAGAGTCCCTGCATGTCTGGCAGCAGATCTCCCCTCCACTGTACTCAGTTTGACTCTACTGGACTCTTCCCCTGACACGACTGGCCGCGCTGTGAGACTCTCTTTGTTCGGCTCCTGCAGCCTGAAGTGGACGCGTTTCTGTTTTTGTGGTGAAATCTTTCCACACCACACAACAGTTCCCATTCCCCAACCATGAGTCAGCCGAACAAAGGAGGCATCAGTGCCTCCGGAATAAAAACTTTCTTTTCACTGGACATTTCCAGTACGCTCTTTTAAGCCCTGTCACATCTAAGAGGAACATCTCCTCTTTGTCCTCTGTGATGATTTAGGTTGAATTTTACACAAGAACATGTTCCTCAGTCGGAGCCCGTCGACTCGCGCACGTGCAGGCAGAAGTGTTAGCTGAACCTTTTCACCCATCAAAATAATCAATTGCACTGTTGAATCCATTCTGCCAGGTCCTCCAAGGTTAATACAGCTCGAGAGACATTGTTTATCATGCATAACTTTCATTTTGAACAACTGTAAATGGGCACTGTCTTCATCTGCACGCTTTTTATTGCCCATGCGAGACCTGCTGCGCCACAGCTCCTCCACTGTCATGAATGTTTAAAAAATGCCCTTTGATAACGAGTTTGTCATTGTTTTATTCAGAAATATCAACCGGCCCATTACAGTGGCAGGTATTTTTTCAATCGATACACAATACCGTATTAATATTTAATTCTTTATATGTCCCTACGATGGGAGAAAAAGTGGATAGCAGCTGGGGCTCGTTTATTTCCCTGCCGCAGCAGTGAAACAGAGAGAACAGACAACTCACTGGAGGGTTTACACACACACACACACTGAAACAAACACACACACACACACAAGTTGCATATCTGCAGGATGCGTGTGTCTTGGTACCGTAGGTGTCCCCGTGTTTATGCTCGCCAATACGTCTTTTCCTGGTTGTCTTTGCCAGGACAGGAGAGGAGATTTCTCGGCCCCCCCCGGAGTGATTTTTGTCCCCTAGTCGTACAGCCCGACTCCAAGGACACTGTCAGTCCGCGGGAACAACAATGACCTGCTGACAGCTTCGTGTGTTAACGCAAGATGTGGAGAAAAAAAAAAATCCCTCAAGTTTCAAAACCTGTATCACTAATGGCAGAGAGCTGCTGCATATTTGCTGTCTAGATCATAAAACGTCACTTCAGAGATGAATTTGTTTTCCAAACACACCCACTGTTGGCTGATATTTTTCTGCCTCCTCTTCCTCACAACAATGCTGCCAACAGACCAAACTGGGGACCAGTTTAACACGCTGAGTACGCGTACCAGCTACTGTGACAGCCACAAAGCTGAGGACGTGTTATTGCACTGGTGGTTGTGTTCGCACACACGCACTTACACTTTCACTTACTCAGATCTGCTGTTTCTGTTGGCACTGCGCGTTTCCTTCATTTCATTTCTATTTAGTTTTTTTTTTTGCACAAATTAAAGTTGAGTTGCTCTGGTGGAAACAAGGGAAAAAGGCTCACCCACAGGCACCGGTCGTACAGTTCAAACACCACTTCTGATGTTAGTGTGTGGGCCTGAGAGCGAGCCGGACTCTCTATAAGAGCGGCTACGTGGCATCAGACTGTGATATACAGTATGTGTGTGTGTGTGTGTGAAGTAACGTCAACACACAACCAGTTACATAAATGCCTTGTTGTTGTTTAAGGGAAAGTTTAAGGTTGTTTTCAGAGAGGTCTTTCTAGATTTTTGTTTCTGTGAAGTTTGTTGCACGTTGTATCTAAAACCTGGTGCAAGTTACATGGTTGGAGTGTTTGTTTGTTTGTTTGTGTATTTTATTACTGCAGTTAAATCAGCTTGCATTGTAGTGAATTTGTTCAGGATTATTTCCAATTACAGACTTTGTGCAAATAAACAAGGACTAAACATGCAAATAAACATGTTAGATAATAGTCCATTACTGTATTTTTTAGATATTTTTGTGATACAATGATCATCTGTGGCACAGGTGAACATGATATACAGGTTCTGTTATCTCTATATAAATTGCAATATCGCACCCTGAACCCCAAAACCAAGTGGAAACAGATAAACATGGTGCCGGCTGCTGCGAAGGGCCTCAGAAAACTTTCTAAAGAGTGACCGTGTTGTTTGTCCTCTGACACAGGTCAGACTGACTGCAGTCAGGGAAGATGAGATGTGTTCAGGGGTCGGACAGGCTGAACAGGCCTCCAGTGAGTGTGTGAGGAGTGAACAGAGCTGCTGGAGTGGTAACAGAGGCCGCCATCACCCCTGCACGCTGTCTCTGTCTTCCTGACAATACACACATATCATCGGGACAGCCCATGCCATGTTACACTTCAAATGAACTGTACAATGACCTGCAAATGACAAGCACGGAGAGTTGCAGCCCCCTGCGACTTTGGTGTGAATGAGTTTTAACCCTTTGTAGGTGAGAAAGAGGGGAAGAAAGCATAATCTATGATCCCAATGTTTCTGGAATGTTTAAAAAGGTCAATATGCTGATATTTTTGACAGCGCTTGACCTTTTGTGAAAAAAGTAACAAAACCATTGGAATTGAAATAACTTCTTTGTTTAGTTCTGGCACATAATGTATCACAGTCAAAGCATGCTGTCTCCCCGCAGCATCTGCCCATGAGTGACTTGACTGTTAATCCGTTGTATTGATCTAATATCAAAAGGTGCTATTTAAATGCAGCATAACTCCCCCAGAGCCATGATCTGTCAGTAGGCTCTGTTTGGAGTCAGGCTGAATCACTAATGCCTGTTTTGTCTGTTGCTGCATCCAGGTGGCCCAACATCTGGCCCCCACCAACAGAGGCCCGGCCCGGCAGAGCGGACGGGAGGGCGAGTGAGAGAGGTGAGTCACCTCGCTGCACCCGCTGGAGCGAACAGGGCGAACAGGCATGAGAAGAGCAAAAAAAAAAAACAGAAAACAGGATGGCAGTAAAAAATCAGGCAGAGAGGGGGAAGAGTTTGAAGGTGTACAAGACGCAACTTCAAAAGTTTCCACCACAACACAAAACAAAAGTTTCCAAAAGCAGTCACTCGCCTGCACTTTCTCTCTCTGAAAAAAAAAGACTCCTGACCCAAACAGTCAGACATCGTACACACACGTAACCTGAAAATGAATGATTGTGTACACATAAGAAAATAAGATGTGGTAATTTCTGTCCCAGTCATATTCCCCTTCTAAAGATATATGGTCTGAGATATTGGAAGTCAAAAGACAGGTCTCCTGTTCTGCACATTTTGCCCATTTTTCCTCTCACAGTCCAAAAACTTTCATGTTTAGGGCCGACTGTGGTTCAGAGGCAGTATCGTGGTCCAGGGATTGAAGGATCAGAGGATCGGAGGTTCAATCCCCCCTGCAGCCTCAGAGTGTCCTTGGGCAAGCTACTGAACTGGATGTAAGCTGTCTCAGATAAAAGCATCTGCTAAATGACTAAACAAAAATGTACATGTTTAGGTCAAATGGAAACTCCAAATAGCCAGTAGGTGTGAGCAGGGCAGTGAATGTTGTGTGTGTGTGTGTGTGTGTGTGTGTGCTCTGAGATTGGCAAGCACATGCCCTATGTACTCTGGGGCCGAGGGTGAGATAACAGGAGCAGGAGTAGGACAGACCCTGGGAAAAAAAAATAAAAATCTCACCAGTCCCTGAGGTGTTCAGGTTTCAGGACGCTGCAGGTAACAGGTCGCCGAGTCCCTGCAGTGACTACACGCTGCATCTGCTGCTGATTGTCTGTCCCTGAGCATGTAGGCAACCGACGGGGCTCAGAGATAATTAAGCGAGCGGACGGGCCTGGTTTCACGTTCGACACATGCACACACACACACACGTACGATAATGAATTTGGGCCGTCTAATCTCAGAAATTCAAACCAGTCTCTTTTCTTCTGCTTTGACTGCCTCCTCTTTATCTCGCCATACAGTCATTTAGCGCACACGTGTGCGTGTGTGTGTGTGTGTGTGTGTGTGTGTGTGTGTGTGTGTGTGTGTGTGTGTGTCACATTAAGAAGCACCGGTTTGTGCATTACTGTCTGTTTAGAATGGATGTTTTTGACAGCACCAATCAGGCCAGCGGTAATCCCAGTACACCTCTCCCCAACCAGCTACTTCAATTCCAGCCGCCGCTATTCCCGCACATGCATTTGATTGACCTCACATTAACCCAGATACATTTGATCTTTAAGAGCCATAAATTGGCTTTTGTCATTACCATAGGTTAATTACTGAGATTTGCTCTGCAGCGTTGCTACCCCGAGATTGCAATAATAAAGCGCCACACAAAAGCCATTCACGCTGCTTGCGTGAGCACTAAATAGGCATTGTTTTGATCTTTCTATTCCTGTCGCAGGTTTTGTTTGTATTGGTCTATTATTAGCGGCCTACCTAGTAGTACTTTTGATATGGTTTGATTTTGCTGAGCTCGGTTGTAACCTTGCCCTTCCTGTCATTCTCTGCTTCATGAGTCATCTGACGTTGCTGCCCAGATGTGAATCTGATCGCGTCTCACCTCGCATTCCTCGAGGCACCTTCATGAGAAGGGGAGCTGCTCTTTCTTTGGAGGGCTTTTTAGGTTTGGACCATACATTTCATTTCTGAGATGGGAGTATTAGACTTGTGCTCATTTTATGTAGACACAGATACAAAGTCACAGTGTGAAAGGAAAAGCTATGGTGCTGGTGCCATAGCTGTGGCACAAGCAATGACTCAGATGAAGGTTTCAGTTCCCTCAGCAGCCACTAGTGCCACAAATTCCCTCTCGTCATCTTTTTCTCATACAAATTCATGTCAGATTGAATGACCAGAGTGGCCTTTCCTCCTCCATGGCCCGGCAGCTGCTGAGTAGTAACGCAAGAGCTTCTCTCCAAGCTCAAACATGACATTAGTCATGTCTAAGGCTCAGTGAAAAAACCCACAGACCGCAATCTGGCAACTATTATGATATTTCACTGCCAATTCCAGATATTGAGTGAAATTAACTACTGAGTATAATTAACACTTCCAGATCCTCAGTTGAATACGAGTTGTACGTTCACGTTCATGTTGTGCTTTAAAAACAAAAAAGTATTTAAGGGCATTACAATGTCAGTGGAGATCACATTTTTTGCCACTATTTTCTGATTTGAAGACTAACGTGTACTTTTCTAGAATGGAGGAAGTAATCAATCAATGAAATAAAGCAAAGATATAGCCAGTGAGGAAACAGAGCCACCTCAGTCCAGCCACAGTGATTTTAAAAGCCAGTTTTATAGAGTGTGCTGCGTTGCAGTGTTTTGTTGACTGTGTACGAGGTATTTAACTCCGACAGGACCACACCTGCCATCTGCAAGTGGCTCACGCTGACTCAGCCTCACTCTCTTTGTAATCATGTGAATCTCTCTCTTTCTCTTCAGACCAATGATCTTAACATCTGAACTTGAAGAAATCAAAGTTTTGATTAAAAAAAGACATTAGGCTGGTATCTGATTATTACATGTGGGTGTTCTTTCTAATTAGAGGTGGAGTGAGCTTTTATATTTCTCTCCCTTCACAGAAGCTTTTAACTCTGCAACTATGACACACACTCTCCTGGTCTGACGTGCTCGAACTGAAACGCATATTTACCATGAAAATGTACCTGAAGTGTTAAAAAATGACAATAATACACTTCTGCACACAATGCTGTATCATTGAATCAATATTTCCTGTGCATTAATGTGGAAGCAGGATTTTGCTGTTATGGTGTTGGAGCTCATTTTTCACAGTTTTGTGCAGCACTGCCACTAATCACTATTTTCATGATTCAGCCTCTAATTACTTTTGCTGTCAATCAATTGATTGGTTTGTAAAATTATGTAAATAAAAACTAGGAAAAGGTGAGAAATGTCACTGCAATTTAACCCAAAGTGACAAATTCTCAATTCTTGTTTTCTTCAGCTCATAGCAAAGTAAAATACTTTTCGTCAATAGGTGGCGCTCTATTGGATGTATTCTAAACACACAAAATTATTTTTGATAATATGCAATCTGACACTATTTTTCTGCTTAAAAATAGTTAGTTGAATATGCCCCACATCCTCCCACACTGGTTAGCAATAGATAGGCACTGACATGATTGGTCCAATCTAGACCACATGTCTCTGGTACACAACACATGTACATCGACAGTTCAACACTCATTTCAAACAGAACAAGTGCAAAGAAACACAAAATACAATCTTGATTTAACCATTCAGCAGCAGCTGGTAACATGTTCTCTAGCTCCCGCTAACCTGAGTCTGCTAGCTAGATGTCCTGCTAGCAACATGGGGTTCAGAGACTTAACCACCTCGCTCATCTGTGCAATATGCATGGAAGCTCCTGTTTTGATATTGACAGTACCAGGGCTGGTGTTACTGGTGCACTGTCCGATATGCTAAAGGCTAAAATAGAGCATACCGCCTACTTGGAGTCCCGGATGTCTTTATGAGGTTCAGTTTTGTAGGCTGTATTCATAATTCTTAATTTATAAAGTAGCTAGAGACTAAGGCTCATTTATTGTAGCAGTTGAGAGGACAGGTCAGTACAAGCAGATGTCCACAACACCAAAATGTGGGTAAAATAATGGAAGGATGGATATTGAGGAGTTTAAGCTCTAAGCAGCACAAAGAGAATAAAAGTAAAGGACATGAGCTAAGCACTCAGCGACATCCCGCTGCTGTCACTGCAGTCACCCGACGGAAATGAAAACCGACTTCGACAGCGACAGAAATTGTTCTTGGAATTTACTCTGTATGTCAGGAAAAAGTCATTAAAATGTTAGGAAGCTGCACTGTACCACTGTAGTGAGATGGTGCTTAAACAGTGGGAACATTCAATCAGCGTTGTTCCTGAGCCACTGGGGCATCACAAACAGGACCGGGGTTTTGGTTTCTGCCGTTAGTCCGAGCCAGTGTGTCTCCGTTTGATAGGGGGAGTATGGATTAGCTGTAAAAAGACATCGAGTCAGTGACAGGTCTCTCTAAGTGAACCCTGCGGCACGACTAATTGAGCCGTGGGTTTGCTGTAGGGGCTTGTGTGGGAGTTTCTGTCAACACAATTTCGAAGTTAAACACATTTCAGCAATAGCAAATACTGAAGAGACATATTCATAAGAATTTTTCATCATTTCTGATATGAATTGCCTATGTTATTCTGCATTTAACCTGCTCTGAGAGGTTTTTTTACTACTTGTAGCCAATCAGGGCAGAGACATCTTTGCAGCTGTTTTTTTTTTTTTTTTTTTTGCTTAATTCAAAGTCATCAGACGGTGATTGATGAGTTCAGAGTTTTCAGGTTTTGAGCCTAAAACTGTGCAAGGGAAGTGGTCTAATTTGACCTGTCGATTAGAAGCTGAACGTCAATAAATATTTAAAGCTGCCATGTTCGGTACTTATCTGTGCATGCTACAAGGGGTGAGGCTATAATGTTTAGTTTGCCCTCCAGGCAGAGCATTGAGTTTCCTCCCATTGTCTTGTTTTTCTAA
Source organism: Karalla daura (assembly GCA_029224185.1). Taxonomy (NCBI): domain Eukaryota; kingdom Metazoa; phylum Chordata; class Actinopteri; order Chaetodontiformes; family Leiognathidae; genus Karalla; species Karalla daura. The sequence continues at coordinate 11,693,663 of CM055202.1, forward strand.
CCTACAACTTCACTCCTCACTCTTTCTGTTTTTTTTCTCAGATGCATCAAGCAGCTGCACAGTCGATATTTACATCAGGAATTGGTTGAGCATAAAACCAGGGAAGCTGAAGAACCCATTTAGAAATTAATGTGAGGTCTGCATGTTGGAGGTCACATAACCCCACCCTTCCTGTGGTACAAGCACATAGCAGTACTAGTTTGCATGTATTCTCTTTAAAATGTGATTTAGAGGTGAATTACATCAGTTTGTCACATTCAGTAGGATTATATTACCCAGGGTATTTATGCAAAGGGTTAGGGTTGACATGAGTTAAAATTTGGGCAAATCTCTAAAGATGTCTGATGCCTAAATAAGCTTCTGTTAATTGACAGTTTTGCTCCAACTGCTATTAGTACATCAGTGTTGTGTTTACAGCTCGCTGACACAGGCGCTAAGCAGGGCCAAAACACTTTAGCAAAATACAAAGTAGCAAATCAGGTCTGATTAGATGAAATATAGGTTGTTATTTAATTCATTCATTTCACTTTAAACAGAGTTTGGCACCTGAGCATACACACTCCTGTGCAGCAGCACATGATTTATCGGTCAAGAGGGACGAGAGAAACAAAGTGCATGTGAAATTGAACACAGATAATCTGGATCACGCTGCCTATCAATGCTCTAATACTGATTAATGTGTGATGAATACGACTGATAAAAACGAATATGATTCATGAGTGGCGTAAAAATTGGTTAATCTAATTGAAATTCGTTCAGTTATTTTGATTTTGGAAGCTGTCTTCTCGCTCCCAGTGGAGGTGGTGATCGGAGGAAGTGATACAAAGAGCATGAGACATGCTGTGAACTAAACCCTGAATTAGCTGTCCACACGCCGTAGCCGAACGCCCTATATATCAAGCATCACTTGAGAATCACATTTACAAGTTTTCACCCGTCGTCACACATTGCATATTAATCCCAGACGACAGAGTTGCGAACACGTGCCTGATTATTTCAGATTCAAGTGAAATTATGTGCGTATCACAATTGCATTCGACCAAATGGCTGGGATGTGTTGTCCCCGGACAAAGACGGACAGCACTGAACTGAACTGCTCACAGGTTATGTATCCCACGACACACATACACAAGTAAAGATGAGCTTTTGTTCATGGTTTACTCAAATTAAATAAGAGAATACGTCAGAGGGGAACCTAATTATCATGTCAAGAGGCAAATTGAAGCATGAGCAGAGCAAATATTTTTAAGATAACACAGCTGCTCGGCTTTGGAACCAATATTGTTATATAAGAAAAAGAGGTTTTTAGTTATTTTGTCTGCAAATGCAAATTTGTGTCTTATCTCGAGACCGATTCTTATTAATTGTGTTCGAGTTGAACTTCTTAAAGGCAAAATTATGATTGTCACGCTCACACATGCACCGCATGTTTCTCTGCTGCAGTCTCTCCACACACACACACACACACACACACACACACACACACACACACACTCCTCTGCCTTGTCCTCCTGTGACACCGGCAGTCTTCTCTGGCTCGGTGACAATGATGAATGCAGAACATGAAACACATTAATGCAACAGATTCTGGTCAATGTCAGGCCTTTCTTCACTGTGTCAAGTTAAACAAACAAGATCAAGCAAAAAGCGAATGGTAATTGACCCTCCAGAGATAAGGCCCCCCGCTCCGGAGGTGATGGTGGGGTGGGGGGTGGGGGGGTCACAGGGATCTGGAGCCGTCCTCAAATCTGAGATGGACATACAGTGGAAACTATACTGCACTCTCTGTCCATACGGTCACACTTTCCTATAATGGCTCGAGGCTCCTCATCTCCCTCACAGAGCTGAATTATTACCAGGAGGTGTCCGGTGTTATATAGTCTCTCCGTACAGCACTTCATCAGCAATGAGATGTGATGAGTGGTCTCTACTTGTACCAGATGTCAAAAGTCGTCTTTAAAGTGTGGAGGCTTCTGACATTTTGACGACAGGTTCCTGAGAAATCTAAACTAATTAGGAGAAGTTTTTCATTTTGAACTTCGACGCTTGTGTACTTGCTGTACTGCATGTCCCTCTGTGATGATGTTGTGTAGCTGGTGAGGTTGGTCGAGGTGGAGGAGGAGGTTTAGCACGCTGTGAAGGGGGATGAATTCAAAGCCAACATAATGTCAGTGCTCATTTGTTCTTTTCCATTGTGTAATTTTTAGACCCACACAAAGTAAGGAACAGATGTGTGTGTGTGTGTGTGAAGCGGGTTTTAGGAACGATGAGACAGTAAACTGTCAGGAAATTAGTACGATCGGCGTCTGTGTTTAAAGTGGCTGTGTTGTAACAGTGTCGAGGACCGAACTGAACCTGCTCAGCAGAAGATGTGCTGTAGCCTGAGTCTCCGTTATACCTCGTTTTTCTCAAGATGATCTGCAAAAAGCACATGGGTACAACCTGGAGAGAAACGTTCAGGCACCAGACGTTCACTGTTCAAAGCTGATTAAACAGTCATCATGTCATCAGTGTCAACACAGTGTTTCTGTGTTTGTTTGTGTTTCCTCACTTGGTGTGTTATTTGTGTTAAATGTGCTCCTGTTCCTGTTCTATGAGATAATGAAGACTAACATACCTTTCTTCACCCAGTGATGGACTGGTGGCCTAGCCTGTGTGTGTTTCCCACTTTCACCCTGTGGTTAGGGCTGGGATAGACCCCAGCAGCCCCCCACGATACTGATAAGGCTCAAAAGCAAGCCACAAGAAGTAGATTTGTACTTGTATTTTTATGCAAGATGTAAGTGTTGAGCTCCTACTCGGCCTCATAGCAAAGACATAACCTTCAACAAACACCACAACACTGTTAAGTTAGTTAGATAGATAGATAGATAGATAGATAGATAGATAGATAGATAGATAGATAGATAGATAGATAGATAGATAGATAGATAGATAGATAGATAGATAGATAGATAGATAGATAGATAGATAGATAGATAGATAGATAGATAGATAGATAGATAGATAGAGAGTGAAAGAGAGAGAAACCATACTTTTTGTCATTTAGGCGGACTGGCCCTTTAACACAGTGTGACTGGGAGGCGTAATTGGGAAATAATTGCTTTCCTCACTCTCGGCCATCAGAGTCTGTACATCACCCGCACCAAAAGGATTCTAACTGGCCGATATTTATTAGATTAATTCCGTCGATGCTAAATGAGATACAAATCAACATTAAATGTGTTTAAATATCCTACAATAGGTGCATGGGACTGCTTCCAAGAACTGTTATTGTCTCGCAT